>PVKM010002816.1:0-61812 GCA_004027735.1 Carollia perspicillata
AAAAACCTATGGAGTTGGACGGCAGGTATCATTTTAATCTTGTGCTGAGTTCACTCAGTCTTGTTAGATCAGCTTCTGCTAAACTACCTAAAGGGAATGTACTAATTTCTAAAGCCACCTTAATTTTGAGTTTGATTCGTTATTATAATTACTACAAGTAAAAATAGTTTGATAGCAATCTTGATATACCTAGGAGTTACACTAATATATTAAAAGATAAAATATTAAGCTTATTTCTAATACTAAATTTTACAAAGCTGAAGACACAATAGGATATGAGAAGTCTATTCCCTGATGGGCCTCTTCATATGACATTGAACTCATCTAAGGAGTAAAGAAGATGCCTAGGTTAAACCAGCCCAAGCTTCATTCCTTGACATAGTCAAAAGATGTGTGTGTAGAGGAAGGTGCACAGGATTGCTAAGGAAAATAACACTACGCTTAATGAGTACTACTTTTGTATAAGATGCAACAGAGAAAAATGCAAATAAATCTAACAACCTTAGACAAACCATTTTAAAATTTTTAGGTTTCTTTTAAATATATACATTGTTTAATAAGCAAGCTTATTTTAGATAATTTAATTTTTCAACATGTTCAGAATTTTGATCACATATTTATTTAACTACAATCACATAAACTATACCTAACAATAGCAAAAATTCAGAGAAGGGCAAAACAGGGTTTTTTAAGGATTTAATGGAGTATGTTTATAATTAGACCAGAATATACTTAATTTAGATTTAGATGAGGATTATTTATAATTCTTTAACATCTGTGACCAAAAACAAATTAATTTGTTCATTGGCTATATTGGACTCAAAAGTGATTTGAAATCCAATGTTCATACTTCATCAAATATTATGAAGTTAGGAGTTACTCTGGACACTCAGGATCTAGCACCAAGCAAAACCAATAAAAACCCCTGCCCTCATGAAGCTTACAGTTTGTGGGGGAAGAGACAGATGATAAAATTAAACATATAGAATACTTACAAAAGAAAAAGATAAATGATAAAGAGAAAAATTGAGCTGAAAAAAAAACACATGAAGTACAGAATGGGTGACTTTACAATAGTAGATAGGGAAGCCACGGAAGATTTCAATATACATAAAAATGACTTTTTTACATTGAATTTTTATTGTTTATGCTATTGCCATTGTCCCAGTTTTCACCCTTTGCCCTTTCCCACATTCAATCCATACACTGTTGTTCATGGCCATTGGTAATCCACATACATGCATTGTCTCATCCCTTCATCTTCTTTCAAGCAGTCGCACCCTCCCTTCTCCCCTCCAACAGCTGTCAGTCTGTTACTTGTTTCTGTGCTTCTGATTCTATTTTGCTTGTTAGTTTATTTTGTTCCTTAGATTCCAGTTATATGTGACATCATATGGTATTTGTCTTTCATTGTCTATTTCATTTAGCAAATAGTCTTCAGTTTTATCCACACCGTTGCAAAAGGTAAGAATCCCTTCTTTTTCTCTGCTGTGTAGTATTCCATTATGTAAATGTACCTCAGGTTTTTTATGCACTCATATACTGATAGTCACCTAGGGTGTTTCCAAGTCTTGGTATTGTAAGTAACACTGTTATGAACATAGGGGTCCATATATGATTTTGAGTAGGTGTTTAGGGATTCTTTGGATATATTTCCAGAAGTGAAATCACTCAGTCAAAAGGAAATTCCATTTTTAATTTTTTGAAGAAATTCCATACTACCTTCCAGAGTGGTTGCATGAGTCTACATTCCCACTAACAATGTACTAGGTTGTCTTTTCTCCACATTCTCACCAGAACTTGTTGTTTCTTGATTTACTAATCATGGCCATTTTGGCAGGTGTGAGGTGGTATCTCATTGTGGTTTTGATTTGTATCTCTCTGATGGCTAGTGATGTTGAGCATTTTTTTCATGTGTCTGTAGGTCATCTGTGTGTCCTCATTGAAGAAGCGTCTATTTAGGTATTTTGCCAAAGTTTTAATTGGATTGTTTGTCTTCCTGCTGTTGAATCACTCAACGAGTTCTTTATATATTTTGGAGATTAAGCCTTTATCTGACATATCATTGGCAAATGTGTTCTCCTATACAGTGGGTCTCTTTTCACTTTTCTGATGGCGTCTTTAGCAGTGCAGAAGAGCTGTAATTTGATGCAGTTCCATTTGTATTTTTTCTTTTGTTTCCCTTGCCCTATGAGACACATTGGCAAAAATATTTCTACAAAAGATATCTGAAATTTTATTGCCTATGTTTTTCTCTATATTTTATGGTATTGCGATTTATATTTGTCTTTTTTTTTAGCTCATTCTAGTGTAAGAATGGTGTAAGCTGGTGGTTTAGTTTCATTTTTTTGCAAGTACTAGTCCACTTCTCCCACCACCATTTATTGAAGAGACTGTCTTTACTCCACTGTATGCTCTTGCCTCCTTTGTCAAATATCAATTGATCATAGAGGTGTGGGTTTATTTCTGGACTCTCTATTCTGTTCCATTTAATCTATGTGTCTGTTTTTATATCAGTACCAGACTGTTTTTATTACAGTGTTCTTATTTTATAGCTTTACATTAGGTAGTATAACCCCTCCAACTTTGTTCTTCTTTCTCAAGCTTGCTGAGGTTATTCAGGGGACTTTTTTTGGTACCGTTACAGAACCAGCTATGGTGTTCTGGAACAGCTATGGGTTCAATGGCCCACCACCAAAAAGCATGACTCCCAAAGGAAGAGTTTAGCGAAAAAGGAAAAAAGGTTATTTATTTAAAGGTTATATCATTAAATGTCTGCCATTAAGTCCCGCTTCCTTTAAAAACATCCAAAAACAAATAGTCCTGCCTCCCTCGGCCAAACCAAGTCAGTTTCAGAGTATGCTACTCAGAGGTACCATCTTTCAGAAAAGCAGAAGTCTACAGCTTAGCATTCCTGGTCGCAGTTCAGCTTCAAGAATCTCTTGTGTCTTTGTGTGATTGACCAGGCCTGTCTTCACTGCACGGCCACCTCAGTCGCCATCTTCTGCAGGAAGACTTCTAGGCAGCCCTCCTGACCTCATGGCATAACTCCCACTCCAATTTTAAATGCTCAGCTCAAAACTTCTTGTGTGATCTAATACCCAACTCTTCCTATGGTACATCAGTGTCCACCATTTTTGTATCTTTGGCCCTCCTCTGGCTGCCATATTTAGTTAAGGCAAGAGTTCCCAGTGACACACAGGCATCCAGGGAGGGCATCCGCCCGACCATCGCTTATGCAGGTGTTGTATGAGCTTCCCCCTGCCCCCCACTATGTCATGAGTCACTGCACATTCTCACAGTCAGGTGCCCAATTCTGCAGCTTATGAGGTCTTCCTTTCAGGAAGGCATGGGCTGTTAACCTGCCTTTGTTATGCAACATGTCTTAAATGTTGTACTCTCTGCTCTGTGAGCACCCCTCTTGCCACTTCTGTGCTCCCCTGCAGTATTTGAGGTGAGAGTGGGGCTCCCCTGCCCTCCAGGGACCCATGCCCTATACCCCATTATAGCCCCAAATAAATTTTTAGAATATTAGCTCTAGATCTGTAAAATATGCCTTTGGTATTTTAATAGGAACTGCATTAAATCTGTAGATTGCTTTGGGTAGTGTGGGCATACTAAAAAAAATCATCCTTTGCCACTCAGGAATGCCTTATTGCTCCTGTGCTGTGGAATGCGTGTGCATGTATGTGGATGTGCACAAGCACACACTCCCATGCATTTATATAAGTTAAAACTGTGTATATATACTGTATATACACATACATATACTGTATATATGTATATGTGCATATATACAGTTATATATACACATATACATATATACATACACATATATACACACATATATGTATATACGTGCAGTAGAATAATAATTATAAACACTATGCAGCTACCATTCAGGTTGAGAAATGGAACGTTTCCCCTACCCAAGAAGTCCCTGTCCTTTTTCCCAGGTATGCTTCTAGCATGCCACATCTTCCTTATTTTCTCCACAGATGGTTATTATCCAGACTTTTGTAGTAATCATTTCACTTTTCAATACTTATCATCTATATGTATCTTTAAGTATTATAATTACTAGTTTTGCCTATTTTAACTGTATGTAAACTTATACTATATATATTTGTAACATAGATATATAGCTTAAGTTTGCTCGTAACCTATTCATATTGGTATATGTAGCTATAATTTAGTTCCACAGATAACATTTCACTGTAAGACTATTCCATTTATTTAAGTATTTTCTTGCCATAGGGTTTATAAATAGCAGAAATATTAAAACCTTTCAGCTAAAGATCCCCTAAAGAAGAACTTCATTGTCAAATATATATTCTATGTAGTTCCAAAATATGTTCGCAGCATTAGGACAATGAAATGTTAAACATTTCTTTAGGACTTCTCAAAGGCTCACATATTCTAAAGATATTTTGAATCAACAAGAGGAATATATTGTACAGTATTTTCACCAGACACATTTTACTAAAGAAAACTTTGATGGACGAACATCTCTCAGAATATATCTTTTGGCAAGTGGTACTCAGAAGTTACTACCTGTGTCAAATGTCCCTTTTCTTCCCATCTCTTCTTTGTTTCCGTCAGCCTGTAGTTTTACCCCATGCATGCCGAAAAGGACTGTGATTTTCCCTTCCTCCCTCCCTGCCTGCTTCCCTCCCTGCCTGCTTCCCTCCCTCCCTTCCTACTTTCCTTCCTCCCTTCCTTCCTTCTTCCTTCCTCTCTTTTACTCTCTTTCTTTATTGACATGGGTTGGTTTTCTGTAGAGACCTGTATGCACTCTTAACTCACCTCATACTCTTACATTTTTTGAGAAAGCAATTAGTTTGAAGCCTCCCTTCATTATGTCCTCTGGCAATTTCACTGGCAAAATGGAAATAATTGTATTTTCATTGATTCCTGGACTCACACCTGAGATTGAAACTACAATAGTGAAATATTCTGTCAGGAATCTGGATTGCATATGTAAAGAACAAATTCAAGACTTTTCAAGACCTATTGTAAAATTCATTATCTTTCTCTATCGGAGGCTGTTACAATTTAAATGAATCAGTGAAAATTACATTTCATGTCAACTCTATGTTTCTCCTATGGTGACTACCTTATTTTATGCATTACATTATTAATTCTGTGCAATACATTTTACAGATAGTCCCTGATTGAATGCCAGTAATATTAAATTTGGGTTAGAGTAAGTTAGCTTTAGGTAACGCAATTCAAGTTTTTTTTCCCCTTCCTCTGGCTATGTCATGAGTTCAAGTTCAGCTTTAAACCACTCAAAGGACTGGAGATGTAAAGGTGTATGGATATAGCTCTCTATCCATAGAGAGCTTAGCTTTAAGCATGGATCCAAATTTCAGATATTCCAGAATCTTTTTGCATCTATATGTAGATATATGTTGATGCTCACCCACTTGCATCTTTTCTCCTGAGCAAGAGCCCACTCACTATTTCCCCATCCTGTTTGCAGCTGCAACATTTAAAGGGTCAACGGTTCCTCCTCTGACAGAGTGGCTCCCTCTCTCTAAGCTCTCCTGACAGCCATTAGGATACTCATCTCTCCTACACTTAGAGCAATATAGACCGTCTACTCTGATAACTGTAATCAAAAATCACATTTTATGTTGCTAACTAACAAAAATTTTAGCTGGTTTTTGGATGAGTTTTTGAGCTTGAGGCACAAACACATAAATGTTTTCATGAAAGCTTATACATCAAAATCACTGCTTTGAGTCCAAGACGGATTTCTCAACCTTTCTCCAACATGCCTTATAAATCAACTAAGGAGAGGTCAATACAGGAGAATTTGTAGAAAGTCATGTTGTGAGGATTGTTAAAGGGCCCAATTTACTTGTATCTTCAGTCAGAATTCTGTGCAAAATACATCTTCTGTACAAAAGCATTTCCTAAGCCAATACCTTATATAGTGGAATCCAACTATATTCAAATATGGTATCAGGATTAAAACCAAGGTATCTTATTGTTATGATGGTCAACTCTAGAAAATTTTCTTTTCATCTTATAATCATTGGTGAAAAAGTAACCATAATAAGGAGATGTTTGCACGACAGGAAAAGGTTAGATAAGCCTCAGTAATCTGAATTTGAATAACAAGTATGAAATTATCGTGAAAGTACTAAAGCAGACAAGAAAGAATGCATCTGCAGTGTGCCTATCACTGCATAACAGGGACATCAGCTGTGATGGTAGTGACAGTGGTTGTGATGGCACTTAAAGTCAGATATCTAAAAAGAATGAGAAAATAAATTATTGCCTAGTTTCAAAATGTAGGTAAGGGGAAAGATGTAGAACCAACTGGTTTAATCACCTTCCAGTAAGCTAATTTTCAAAAACGATAGTACGTTTGTTTGAATGCAGGTTTCAGTCTACATGGATAGTAATCATTCTACCCTAATTTGGGGATTTCCTGGAATTTGCCATATTGTGGATTGATTTTCATCAGTAGAAATCATAGTCATCTATAATGCATGCTACACACAGACGTAACCATCAATAAAGAGGGCCTAAGTAAGGGGCATCAGATTTATTTATAAACTTTGTTCTGGAGGACATACAAGGTACTAAATACCAAAAGTAAAACCTTGACCAGAAAGACCAAAATATTATTTAATTAGGATAAAAGAGTGGCAGTAAAATTCAGGGGAAAGTATGAGGAAAATAGTAATATGATCAGAAGTTTTAAATACATTGAAGTACAGAAGAGCAAACAAGTCTAGGCTATGGTTAGGTATATTGTTTTTGCAACTTGTTCTTATTTCAACTATACTGAAGTACAATTTATATGATGTAAAATACACCCATAATGAGTGTATAATTTAATCAGACTTAACAATCATACTCACACTCACCAATGCATTGACTCTCACAATCAAGATAAAACCACTTACTTTCACTCCAAAAAGTTGTCTGTGACTCCCTTATGGTGAACTAAGCAACTACTATTCCCAAGAAACCACTGATGTGTTACTAGATGTTAATTTTGCCTTTTCTAGAACTTCATACAAACAGAGTCACAATAAATATCCTTTGTGTCTGGCTGCTTTTGCTCAGCCTAATATTTTTCAGATTTAATCTGATACTGTATGAACAAACCATTTGTTTTTTTTTTTAATATTTCTGAGTATTCCCATGTATAGACATACTATATTATTTGTTTATCCTTTCCCCGGTGATAGACAATTGTATTGTTTCCAGTTGGCTAATACAAATAAAGCTGCCATTAATGTCATGAAGGGTTTAATTATAAGATACATATTTATGTTTTTCTTAAGTAACTGGGTAAGTGTAATTCTATTTCTGAGTCTATTATCATGTTCAATTGCTTTATTTGTTTATTCTCATGTTACATCACACTTTCTTGATAACTGTAGCTTTGAGTAAGTCCTAATTCCAGGAAATGTAAGTCCCCCAACTTTGTTCTTTTTTACAATTATTATGGCTATTCTAATCCTCTGCATATTCTTACAAATTTGCAAATCAATCTATCAATTCCCCACTCCCCAAGAAAGGCCTGATGGGATTTTTATTGAGCATGCCTTGCATCTATAGATCACTTTGGGAGGGTGGACATTTCTGCAATGCTGAGCCTTTTAGGACATAAGACATAAATATAACTCTTCATCTATTTAGTTCTTTATCTTTTGCAATATTCTGTATACACCTTTGTTAAATTTATTCCTAAGGACTTTGTGTTTTTGAATATGATTGTAAATAATTCATTCTAATTTCGCTTTCCTGTTCTTGACTGCTAGTGTGAAAATATACAACTAAGTTTTATATTTTGTCCATGTATCTTGTTACTTTATTAGTGTTGGTAGCTATTTGGAAGATTCCTTATGATTTCTACCTATATAGTCATCTTACTTATCTTTTTTTCATGTTGTACTCAGTAGATTTCCAAAGAAAATGTTAAGTAGAAGTAGTGAGACTGAAATTCAATCTTTTTTCTTAATCTTAGATGTACATTATTAAGTCTGATAATAACTATAGGTTTATCATATGTCTTTTGAGAGTCTGAGAAGACTCTCTTTTATTCTTATTTTACTAAGAGTTTCTATTATAGTCTGTGTTGAATTTTATAAATTGCATTATGTGCATCTATTGTTTTCTGCTTTGTGTTAGTAATTTAAGAATCTTATTGACTGATGTTTACATTTTAAAACAACTTTTCATTTCTGGGATAAAGTTTAGAGCTGCCTTCTATTTTCTAACATATTAGGGAATTTTTGCTCTTACTTGCTCGAAAGATACTGGTATGTAGATTTCTTTAATGTAATGACTTTGTCAAGTAATACTAGCCTTATAAAATGAATTGGAAATGTCCTAACATCTTTTAGTTTATGAAAGTAAAATAAACTCCTGCCAGGGGGATAAGCTTTGTCTCCTTAGAGGCTTATGGTCCCAAGGTCGTTCACTCAGCCTTAGCCATGGGAGGTTACAGCTTCTGAAACCAGGCAGGGCAGTTCCAAACATTTTCTTATCCTGTTTTCCCTTTATTAACTTTAGTTATGTAAAAATTAGGACTCCTAGATTTATTAAAATTTAATGAAAATTTTGTCTCTTCCTTCAATAATGCTTTAAGATTAGAATTCTTTAATTATATTTATATTACATATACCTTTGTGTTTATTGTTTTGTTCACTTCGATTATACATATATTTTAAATACACAAGATGATATTTTATAGAGGTAATACTTATTTACATATACCTACATATTTGCTCTTTCTGCTCTCTTTTCTTTTTGCATTTGCATTTCCCTGTAAAGAATTCCATTGTATAGTATTTTTTAATTGAAGTTCTGCTGACCCATTAAATTTTTAGTTCCTGTTTGCTGAAAATGTCTTTAGTTTGTCTTGATTTTGGAAAGCAATTTTCACTTTGCAAAGAAAACTCAGCGTTGGCAGGATTTTCCTTTCTGTATTATAAAATGACATTTCATTATCTTATCAATCCAATTATTACTGTTGAAAAGTAAGCAGTAGCTCTTGTCATTGTGCCTTTGAAGACAGTATGCCTTTTTTCCCCCTACACCTACTTTGTTTATAATGGTTATCATTAACTTATCATGGAAGCCATCCTATGTACTACATTGTATTATTGTTTTTATTGTTATTCACTTACAGTTGTCCCATCTTTTTCCTCATTGTTTTCCCCACCCCACTACCCCATAGTCAATTCCCACCCCATTGTCTTTGCCCACGAGTCCTCTATTCATGTTCCTTGACTTGTCCTTTCCCCTTCTTTCTCCCATTACTCCCCACCCGCTTCCCATCTGATCACTGTCTGTTTGTTCTTTATTTCCATGTGTCTGGCTCTATTTTGCTCATTTGTTTGTTTTGTTGATTAGGTTCCACTTATAGGTGAGGTCATATGGTATCTGTCTTTCACTGTCT
Organism: Carollia perspicillata; assembly: GCA_004027735.1. Classification (NCBI taxonomy): domain Eukaryota; kingdom Metazoa; phylum Chordata; class Mammalia; order Chiroptera; family Phyllostomidae; genus Carollia; species Carollia perspicillata. Next base: position 9,431 of record PVKM010002816.1, read on the forward strand.
AGCTTATTTCACTTAGCATCCATTTCCATCCTTGCTCTTGCAAAGGGTAGAAGTTCCTTCTTTATTTCTGCTACATAGTGTTCCATTGTGTAAATATATCACAGTTTGTTGATCCACTCATTTACTATCGGGCACTTAGGCTGTTTCTAGCACTTGGCTATTGTATATAATGCCTCTATGAACATTGGCGTGCATAGGTTCTTTTGAATTGGTGTTGTTTCAGAACGCTTAGGGTATAATCCCAGCAGAGGGATCACTGGATCAAAAGGCAGTTTCATCTTTAGTTTTTTGAAGAATTTCCATACTGTTTTCTACAGTGTCTGCACCAGTCTGCATTCCCACCAACAATGCACTAGGGCTCCCTTTTCTCCACAACCTTGTCAGCACTTGTTGTTTGTTGATTTGTTAATGTTGGTCATTCTGACTGGTGGGAAGTGGTATCTCATTGTGGTTTTAATTTGCATCTCTCTGATAGCTCGCGATGTTGAGCATTTTTTCATTTGTCTGTGTGCCTTCTGTATGTTTTCCTTGGAGAAGTGTCTGTTCAAGTCCTTTGCCTATTTCTTAATTGGTTTTGTTTTTTTTTTTTTTTTTTTGGTCTTCCCAGAGTGGAGTCATGTGAGTTCTTTATATATTTTGGAGATTAAACCCTTGTCTGAGGTATCATTAGCAAATATGTTTGCCAATATACTTGCTAATGATACTTCAGTTCCCTTTTCATTGTGTCGATGTTTTCTTTATCTATGCAGAAGCTTTTTAATTTAATGGGTAGATCTTCCAGACAATGAGTCAATCAGCACATTGTGGTGTTGAACTGCACATCAGATCCAATAGACTTAACTAATATATATATGTGACCTTTTACCTCAAACAAGAAAGATATATATTCTTTTCAAATGTATATGTACCACACTTTAAATTGGACCTTTTACTTTTGTTGCTTGTGTGTGGAAATATCTAGAATATATGTAATGCTCAATAATAGTTAATTCATGTTTTTGCTTAATATAGTATTATAGTTCTTAAAATTTAAGTTTAAGTATTGTATCATAGTATTACAATTTTTGAAATTTAAATTATTAAACTTAAAATTGATATTAAAGCAATTCATTTTAGCATAAATATATGATAGGTTATATTAGAACTATTTCTCAATTGTGTATATAATATAGCTTATTCCCAACTTACCTAAATGTTACATAAGCTGATATAGTAAAAAATTACCTTTATAGGATATTACTTAGCATTCATGTTTGTTTTAACTTTGCTTTCAAATACATATGTATATGTTTTTGTAATATATTCTCAAGAAATTGTTTCAAAGAGAGTAATTAAAAGTGTATGCTTCCAAGCCATTTTTATTCAGTAGGAGGATAACTTATCATTTTACATGCTATATTGTACAGTGTTTTCTTCTGTTTTGTTCTCTTCTCTACACTGATAGTTTATATTGATATGCTAAGATAACACTGTCCATTTATGAATCTGGTGTTTGTTGTTACAAAGAGCTATCTATCTGTTGCAAACTCCATGTATCCATCAATGTCCCTTACATGTAATAGGACAAATAAATATATGATTAGATGAATTGATGAATGCCTTTGAATCTAAGTTTTCTGACTTACTGACTTTTCCCAATTATTTCCAAATGCATTATGTTTATTTTGCAGAAGTATAGTTTCACACATATTAACAAACATTTCCTCCACTATACATTTCCCCAAATATAATGAAGTTATGAGGTGCAGCTTGTATGTGGTACTGATTGACATATGGTCCTGTCTCCCAGGCTTGCCAGAGAATGCAGGAGATGGTGGAGGCAGTGAGCACCCTACTGAGAACAAAGTTACTAAATTGTCCAAGGCCAAGTATTTAAAAGTCTTGCTCCTTGTTCTAATATGCCTTTCTGCCTCTGGTTATGAGAGAGGGTAAAACAGTACATAGATCTACCACAAAAAATAAAACAATAAAGAAAAGCAAAGTGAGTTGGTATTCTACAATACTTAATGGCCGAAGAACATCTGTCAAGAGGCATAGACTTGAAGAGGCAGAAGAAATGAGTGAGGCTGCGCTCCTTCTTCTTACCCCCTAGGAAATGAGTAACAGCTGTCAGTTACAACCAAACATAGATACAAATCATGAAATCAGACTGAGATGGCATTAAGGGAGTTCTCCAACTGAGAGGCAGAAAGTGAAAAAATGGAACAAAGAAAATAGCAGTTACGGAAATATTAAACCTTTTCATGTTTATAGTTGGTGTTCCTGAGAAATTAATTTTATATAGGTTTGATTGTACTCATTAAACTTTCTTTTTAAAAGATTTTATCTATTTATTCTTAAAGGGGAATGGAAAGGGAAAGATAGGAAGAGGCAATCAAGTGTGGTTGCCTCTTGCATGTCCCCACACTGGGAACCTGACCTGCATCCCAGGCATGTGCCCTGACCAGGAATCAAACCAGTGACCCCTTGCTTCACAGGCCGGCACTCAATCCACTGAGCCACACTAGCCAGGGCTGGTTGTTCTTATTAAACTTTCTGATTTGCACGTTTTTTTTTTTTAATTACACTGAGCAACTGATTGATTTCATCACTTGAACATTTTCTTTTTTTTTTCAGTCCATTTATCACAGTGAATAAGTAATTCTCAAAGGATAAATTTTTTAGCTGTACTATGACAGATTTTGACATGGGAAAAATGTATGGACCTCATAGAAATTAGTGAAAGTGCTAATGGATTTTCTTTCATATAAAGAGATATTGATACTAGTAAAACAGTTCAAATATTAAGTGCTGAGCTATAAGGTTTTAAAAAATGTTTTAATTATTAAAACAATAATTAAATCTGACTTTGTTATTTTTTAGCTCAATCTATTTTTGATCAAAATGTCAAAATATTTCTGTAGTTACATTTTTACTTAATGGAACAAGTTCTTATTGTATTGATTTCTGTATACTTTACACTAGATCCACCAGCCTTTAATTTTGCTTATACCCTCAAACATACCAAATCTAAAAATTTTTTAAGTCCTTGTTCTAGATTTGGACTGAAAGTAATCTTTAAGCACATTTTCAGCTAAGATACTTTGTGCCTCGAAGGAAAAATGTCAACACACAAAGAATGGTAGTATGGAACCAATAAGTCTAAACTTTTGTTATCCCTACTGCCTATTGCCCAAAGCAATTTCTAACAGGTTGGGAGTTATAGATAATGAACCCAGAGGGATTAGTGTGGTAAAACCCTGTTGAGGAAAATGTATTAACACATCAGTTTATGAGTATAGGCAGTGTATTTGAGATGTTTGTCTATGCCTTACAAACATTAACAAGCTAATTTAGTATCATTTTTTGAGTGAAATACAGTTTGACCCCATTCAAGATCAATTATATTCGCAAACTAGATTTCTATCTCTGTGTATTGACAGCATGTCAACATTGAAACTAGACAACTGGAACATTACCCAAGTCTTTTCTACATGGAAGCATTTCACAAAAGCAAGAGGCTGTTCCAGCCAACAGAATTAAGTTAAATATTAAATTGTCACTCTTAAGTACACTTTCTGACCTAGAGTTTCAGAGTTGAGACTCTGAAATTAAGAACAACACTTGATAAAACGACTAAAGTCCAATTTTAAGTATTTTTAAAGATATGTAAACAAAGGCAACAAGTAAAGGAAAGAGATAATAATTACAGAATATTATAATTTACTGAAGTCAAATACTTAATTTCCCAAGGACAGTGTTTTCTTTATGCACCCTAGAGCAGCTAATACAGCTTAATCTCTGAGTATCAGAAATTATTTTCTATGTGTACTTTCTTGTACCTTATTTGATAATATACAATAAAATGACGTAACACCAAATCTGAAGCACTGCTATACCATTGGCAGAAGACAATGCTATTAATGGAAGAGAATTTTCCAAAATACTGAAATGGAAGCAAAGCAGTTTTTTACAATACAACCAGCTGAATTATAAGCAAAAGAAATAAACAAAATTAAAAGACAGTATATGATGTGAACATGTCTTTTGTAATGTTCAAGGAGAACAGGCACAGATATTCCTGGGCCCATCCTTCATCGAGTGTCCTCTCAGAATAGCAACATGGATGTGATATCTACATGCACACACAGACCCACTCTAGTTTTGCCTCTTAAGGCAGAGAAATGTGGTGAGAGTGACAATATAAGAACATAATTAAAGAAGAGCTATCTTGGGAGCTAGAAAAAATAATACCAGAGGAATTAAAGATGAAACTTTTTTTACATTGTTTTTATTGTTGTTCAAGTACAATTGTCTCTATTTTCTCCCCAACACTCCCCTCCACCCCAGCCATCCCCACCTCCCACCCTCAATCCCATCTTGCCTTGGTGTCATCAATGTGTCCTTCATACATGTTCCTAAAAACTTCTCCTCTTTTCCTCCCCTTTATCCCCTCCCACCTCCCCTCTGGCTACTGTCAGTGTTTTCTCAATTTCACTGTATCTGGTTATATTTTGCTTGCTTGTTTGTTTTGTTGATTAGGTTCTACTTACAGGTGAAATCATATGGTATTTGTCTTTCACTGCCTGGCTTATTTCACTTAGCAAAATGCTCTCCAGATTCATCCATACTGTTGCAAAAGGTAGGAGCTCCTTCTTTCTTTCTGCTGCATAGTGTTCCATCATGTAAATGTACCATAGTTTTTGGATCCATTCATTTACTGATGGGCACTGAGGTTGCTTCCAGCACTTGGCTATTGTAAATAATGCCTCTATGAACATTGGGGTGCATGGGTTCTTTGGGATTGGTGTTTCAGAGTTCTTAGGATATAATTCCAGCAGTGGAATTGCCAGGTCAAAAGGCAGTTCCATCTTTAGTTTTCTGAGAAAATTCCATACTGTTTTCCACAGTGGCTGCACCAGTCTGCATTCCCACCAACAGTGCACTAGGGTCTCCTTTTCTACACAACCTCTCCAACACTTGTTGTTTGTTTCTTTGTTTATGATGGCCATTCTGACTGGTGTGAGGTGGTATCCCATCATGGTTTCAATTTGCATCTCTCTGATAGCTAGTGATGCTGAACATCTTTTCATATGCCTCTGGGCACTTTGTATGTTTTCCTTGGAGAAGCGTCTGTTCAAGTTCTTTGCCCATTTCTTAATTGATTTGTTTGTCTTCCTGGAGTGGACTGGTGTGAGTTCTTAATATATTTTGGAGCTCAAACCCTTGTCTGAGGTATCATTGGCAGATATGTTTTGCCTTATGGTTGGTTCTCTTTTCATTTTAATACTGTTTTCATTAGCCATGCCAAGGAGGTAAAAGGCCTGCACTCAGAAAACTACACAACACTGAAGAAAGAAATTAAGGAAGACACAAACAAATAGAAGCAGGTACCATGTTCATGAGTTGGAAGAATTAACATTTTCAACATGTCCATACTACCCAAAGCAATTTATAGATTCAGTGCAATACCTAGTAAAGCACCAATGGCATATTTCACAGACATAGAACAAACACTTGAAATATTTATATGTAATCTCAGATAGCCAAAGCAATTTTGAGAAAGAAGAACAAAGTAGGAGGGATCACAATATGTGATATCAAACTGTCTACTGTAATCAAAGGCCACTGTAATCAAAACAGTCTGGTACTGACATAAGAAAAGACACATAGACCAATAAAAGAGAATAGAGAGCCCAGGATTAAACCCAAGTCTCTATGGTAAATTAATATTCGACAAAGAGGGCAGCAGCATAAAATGGAGTAAAAATAGCATCTTCAACAGATGGTGTTGGGAGATCTGCACAGGTACGTGCAAATAAATGAATTCTATCACCAATTCACACCATACACAAAAATAAATTCAAGGTGGATAAAACAGTTAAATATAAGCCATGACACGATTAAAGTCCTAGAGGAGAACACAGGCAGGAAAATGTCAGATATTCCACGCAGCAATATGTCTGTTAGAGCAAGGGATATAAAGGAAAGAATAAACAAATGGAATCTCATCAAAATAAAAAGCTTCTGCATAGCTAAAGGATGAAACTTTCAAAAGAATATATTTGTTCTTTTCTTTCATGGTTTTCCTCAGTGTGACCAGTCTCTCCCCCTCCCCCACCCCCACTATTGTAACCAACTAAAATGTATGTAAATTACATGTCATCTGCTTCATTGTCAATTCACTACTAACTATCGCTGATAGATAAGTTTTACAGAAACAGCTAATATTTTCAAAATATACCAATTATGAAAAATAACAGACTTCAGGAAGAACATCTCATGCAGCCACAAATAATTATCTAGTATTTTCAAAGCCACAGATTTTACACAAAACAATTCCTAATTAAACTAATTTTATACTGCATATGAAGTATTTGATATGAATTCAAACTACAGAGACCGTTGGAATAGCGATGGGACATAATTCAATGAACAATGCACATAATGGAACAGCCTGTAAGACAGAGGTAAGATGTGCAGGTTGAGATAAAACACCCTACACGTCATCAAATAAGTGAAAGTTCTCTTCCTGACTGTCTTTATTTTATTTTCCATAAAAGGTATGTGTGATCATAAATGATTAGATTTATCTTGGCAATTTACAATGACGTTTTGAAGGTCAGAGCTCCTTCTCTGCTTGAACATTCACTGTCATTCCAAATAAAATGAAGCCTAACACGTCATTCCTTCCTTCCCCAGTAAATGAACAGACATCTAAACCCCTCATCAAACTGCTTACGCTCTACAAGTGTGCAACAAGCACTTTCCTCCACCCCCACCCCCATCAGTCATTTCTCATAAACCTCTGGTAAGAAGTTGAATTTCTGATTTGCTTAAGGAAATGTTCTGAACATCTAATTACAGCTAAGTCTTATTAGGAGACAGTCTTTCTACACTCACTTGTACTATTGCCTGACCCAGACATCATTTAGATTCCAAGTAAATTGCAGTCAGCATGCCGCCTCAGCTGGTTTCCTGACAGCAATGATGACTCTGATTTCACCTTGGATGTCTACTCTGCAGAGCAGTCCTTATTGGAATTAAGAAATCTAGCAAAATAAAGACTAGTGCAAGAATATTAAAAAGAGCACAAACACTGTCTAGAGAATAGATTTCCATAAGAAAGCTAAGGGCAGGATTCAGCTGACACCTATTAAGAGAGGGTGGCTTTACACAAGCAGGATGACCTAGAGAGCCAGGGCAGATGTTTTATAACTCTTGATTCTGAAGTGCATAATTAATAGTTATATTCCTTTGACCCAGCCTCTTCTCATTATAAAATTAATCTATTTTAACTTATGCTCTGTTCTCACTTCTCACGCTAAAAGACATAGCTAAAGTAGGGATATGCTCAATTTTTTTTCGGTAAAATACAATTAGGAAAAATACACTCATTTTCTAAAATGTGTTTAGAAGTGTTGAAACTTTATCAGGAAAAAAACTCTTTGTTCATTTCAACAGATAATCTTAACAAAATATTGACCTCAAAAAAGCATAAATCTGGTTATATAAGAATACACTTCAAATAATATACCTAGAATATGTTAGTGAATTGTGATAACCAAAATACACATTTTGTGAAATGTTTTCCTTATCCAGAAATAAAAGTAAATACAAACATGTTAAAATGAGTTTTCGAACTAACTCTTTAGCATACGAGAATGTGAACTTCAGAAGTTATTGCCAAATATGTCACGAATTGCCTAAGTGCATGTTGGCTATTTTCATAATGCTGTGATAAAAGGTTCACATTAACAAGAACAAAAATAAGCATTAATGCATTGGATAGTTACGATATTTCAGGCATGGTGTTCAGCAGTTTACCTGCATTCGATAACTGAATCTCACAATAACTGAGCAGGGTTGCTACTAACGGCCCTCATTTTATAAATGAGCAAAATCATCCTTGCTCACAAAAATGGTGGACATTTGAATTTCTGTGTAAGACACTATTAAAACTTTTTCTAAGACATTGTATAAAATCTAATTTCTAACTATTTCTGAGGTCAATAAAATATCCAGTTACTGCATATTATGACATATACAGCTTGGGGTTTTCACATTAATAAAAATACTTTTTCATTATAGAATCCACAATTATTAGCAGTTTAAAATAACTATGGTTGTATAATTTACACCTCAAAGCTTTCCATGTTTTCCAGTGGAGCTCTTTTTGTGTTCCATGATGATTACTAAGATCTCTCGTGACCCACAAAAAGAGTTTTATTAACTCTCTACAGTCTCAGAGTTTTCTATGAGCCCCCAGGGCACAAGTTCTATAGAGTTTGACCCAATGGGAAAATAGAATGTCTTGAATAATTTTTGATGAGTGTGGAATCTGCTAAAGTGAAAATCAGATTATTTCTTGCGTATGCATATGGTTTTGTTCCAGTATTTCAGTGTAATTTTTTAAATTTCTAACTTTGAAGAAGAACTGCCAAAACCTTATCAACTGATTCAGCTACTAGGAATGGCACTAATTGCCCACAGGAATAAATTTGTCTAAAGTAGAATTTGTCTTACATTCCAAACTTCAACATTTTTATTGAGAATAATTTCTGATTGATCCATAGGATCTACTTTTTAAAATATAAATATACAGATTTGAAGAGAGATACTATCTCTGTGAGGTAGAAATGAAGGGATTTTGGTGTAATTCCAGCTAATTTAACCCAGATTAAGGTCGCATTTTAGTAATTTACATAATAAATTTTTGTTGTAAATTAAGCTTGTAACTTTAGTTTTGAAATTTTCTTTAAAAAGCACTGAAAAACTTGCTTACTCTATCAAACATAGCTGAAATCACTTGCCTCATAGAATTAAAGTTTCTGAAGCATTGCTTATGGAAAAGCCCACGTAAAATACATCACTAGGTAATTAAATTGAATTACTTTGGCTTCACTTTTTGCTAACAGAACAAAATTTCTTAGCCCTGCCATATTCTAATATGCATTAAAGGAAAAAATCCTTTATAACTATTCTTTATATTGTGAAATCAAAGATGAGTTGTTTTTAAAATCAAATCCATTTGATATGCCTTATAGTTTTTATAATGGTTCCCCAAAGGTCAGTTTTGGTAATAATTTTCTTGAGGAATGTGCTCAAGCACTAACTTTTTTGTTCTTATTTGTTTCAAATGAATCTTTACCTTTTTTCATGCTCTATTTCATCCAGCTATAAATTCTCATGCAGGGTAATATACCAACAAATCAGTTTAAAGAGGTTGGCCCAATTTTCTGATGAGTCTTCAGGGTAAACTCTCTGTTGCTTATGAAAGGCTATGTAACACTGAAAAATTATTGCCTAACAATTTTAATGACACCACATAGTTCATACAAAGAAGAAAACAAATAAATTCCAAATAGAGAATTTTTAATTGGCTTCAGAAAATATATCACTAACATTTTAGCTAAAAAAAAAAAACAAAGCAATTATAAAATTTTCTCAAAAACATGCAAAACTACCCAATATCACATTCTTAATTTTAAAAAGACATTTTGTTAAAACCAAAGAAACACCATCTCCCTCCTCTTTTTTTAATATAATACTATTTAGTGTGGGAGAAAAAGCAAACTTAGACATTGGAACTTGAGCAACAAATCTAATACTCACAGCTAAGCCTACATGTAATTACATGCTTACCTGATGCTTAAAATTAAGCCATACTGTGCTCCCATTAGACATAGTGTCACAAAAAATTGACTGAAGACAAAGTCACTGAGCAATCTACAAAATATCAAACATCTCTATCCTTCTTATTAAACCAGTGACTACCACTTCTTTACCTCCTATATCTTCATCCTTACACTCCCTATAGCTGGTAAGACTTATTGATATGACCAATCACAAAATTGTCCCCACTTGCTGTAGACACCCAATTGAAAATCTCCTTCGCTTCTTTACACCTCTTGCCAAATTACTGAACCAATGCCCCAATTGTACAAATGCTTTCTGACACCCTCTTACTGAGATGTACCTGGGCTCCCAGTGAGTATCTTTCTTGATCCAACCAATACTAAATCCAACTTGCTCAGCCACAACTGTGCTCCTTGTGACTTTGGCTGAAGGCACTAACAGTAGCAAAGCTAATAGGATATTCATACAATACTAGAGTCTTTTCCAAAGATAAACTTTTATGAGCAAATTTGCAAACAACTAGATCTCCAAATTAATTTTTAAATATCTCAGTAGAATGAGCATAAGTTGCAGCTAAAATCTTCAAAATCTCAAATCAGGGATTGCTTTTTGTCTAGGATAATTAAGGTCTACTCTAATATCTACCCTTTTTTTCTTAGAGAATAAGGTGATTCATTGCTTTGCATTATTTCTTGTTTGAAGGCCTTTATTAGAGCTTCTCAGTTTTCTCTAGCATGGGCTCAATAAAACCAATCATTGAAGCTTTCCTTTAATAATCACTAACTACTACTTTTACCATTTTAACAGATCTCCTTTGACAATTTGCAGTTGCCTAATAGGTACTGCAAGACTGCCTAATCTAACCAAAAATATAAAAGAGAAACTTGAGTCATAATTTAGTTTGTTTTTTAATATAATTTATGCATAGATATAGTGTTTATATTAATATAATAGTTTTAAGAATAAGAGATCATCTTCTGTTTTTTTTTTTTTTTAATTTAAAAAATCCTCACCTGAGGACATTTTTTCATTGCTTCTAGAAACAGGAAGGGAGAGAGAGAAAGAGACATCAATGTGAGAGAGAAACATGTTTTGGTTGCCTCTTGTACGTGCCCCTACCAAGGATTGAACCCACAACCTAGGCATGTGTCCTGACCAGGAACTGAGACTGCAACATTTTTTATGTAAGAGACAATGCTCCAACAAACTAAGCCCATACTAGCCAGGGCCATCTTTTGTTTTAAAATGTATTAGTTTATGAAATATAGATCTGGTTACTTGGATACAGAGAAATCAAGTCTTTTTCATTTTTATGTATATTTATAAAAAATGAATTCTCAATCTCTGTCTCTGGCACCTACATCTGCTTACAGACTGCCTCCCTACCAAATTTTGTTATTGTATACTAGCTGACAGACTTAAGTTATATTCAAACTGTATGTTTAAGACTCCTTGGCAATAGGAGGTTATTTGTTATTGTATAAAGTGGCCTTGGAGATTCCATCCCCCCTAAGACCCCCACTCTAGTTTTTAAGAGCAGATACAAATGTATATATTTTGTTATTGCCTTCTTGGCATATTTTGAAATTTCCTCACAACATTAAAAAGTCAAAATAATAGAACATAAAACAAAGCCTCCCACTAGGGAGACTTCAAGAAATTTAAAAACTTTATATGCTTTGGCTTAAAATTTCCACGTCTGATAATCTACTATAGAAAAGCAATATAAAATTACAACATCATATTTTCTGCAAAAATTAGAGATTAAAATAGTAAATGATTAGTATGGGATAAGCATTATGCTTTTACAAAACTCATACAACTGTTAGGCATTAGGAGTTAAGAACAAGATTTTCTACAATCATAAATATGTAAAACAAAAAAATATGCATAGAAAAATGATAGGTCAAAAACATATTTATAAGGTTATATTGTTTTTTCTAGATAATCAATAGTGTTACAATATTTTTCTTAACATATTTCTCTATATTTTATAAAATATCAATACTCACTGAATTTTATTTTATGGGAATATATTTTGTACTAAAGTTTTTATTTTTATTTTAATATATGCCACTCAAAAATGATTTGTACATTTAAGATGTAAAATATCACTGAAAATGTTGCTGCATGGAATATCTGAGGTTTTCCTGCCTGTGTTCTCCTCTAGGACTTTAATGGTGTCACAACTTATATTTAAATCTTTTATCCACCTTGAATTTATTTTTGTGTGTGGTGTAAGTTGGTGCTCAAGATTCAGTTTTTTGCACGTAGCTGTCCAGCAATCCCAACATCATTTGTCAAGTGTTGGAAGCAACCTAGGTGCCCATCAGTAAATGAATGGATCAAGAAACTATGGTACATTTACATAACGGAATTCTATGCAGCAGAAAGAAAGAAGGAGCTCCTACCCTTTGCGACAGCATGGATGGAACTGGAAAGCATTATGTTGTGAGGGGGCTGTGCCCACAGAGCCCCACTGGCCACCACAGATGAAAATAATGCTACCAAGACATGATCTGCTTGGGGAGGAAAGGTGCCAATCTCTCAAAGGAGAAGGACCAAGAGCCTTTTCCTCAATGGGCTTTTATTGGGTTCATTTTGCACAGGAATACAGGTAAAGCTCATTAATCATTGTCAGGCAGTAAGGCTCAAACAATAGATAACAAAGAACTCTGTGAGCCTATTTTGAATCAGGCTCAGATAACTAAAGAGCTACAAAACTTTGAGAAACAAACTCACTTATTGCTAGGACCAATATTTAATTGACAGCATTCTAAACAAAGCAGGTTTCACAGGATTTTACATATTCTTTCTTAGGCCTGATTGCCCTAGGGAACCCACCCTTCCCAGCACAGGGTGGTACCCACCACCAGCATTGTCTCAGGCTCAAGGCATTGTCTCAGGCTTAAAATAGGCAGCGGAACTAAGGGAGCCAAGAGATTAGGAGACTTCTTGCAGACAGAATGAGGACTCAGGCTATGTCAGAATATCCAGGGAGTGAGGGTCCATCACCCCCTCTTTGCTGCAGCCCCCCGAGTCCTTCCTTGAGGGTCTCCCAAGTGATCGTGTCTGGCTTAGGTTGCCCGGGTCTTGCCCGTCATTGACTAACCAACCAAGCATTGGGGGCCAGAGATGGATGAAGCAGAAGCAGCACTCCTGCCAGGGAGATAAGCTTTGTCTCCTTATTGGCTCACAGTCCAAAGGTCACTCACTCAGCCTTAGCTGTGGGGGATTTACAGCTCCTGAAACCAGGCAGAGCAGTTCCCAACATTATGCTAAGCAAAATAAGCCAGGTGGTGGTAGACAAATACCATAGGATCTCACCTTTAAGTGGAACCTAATCAACAAAACAAACAAACAAGTAAAATATTGGCAAAGACACCGAAGTAGAGAACAAGCTGACAGTGACCAGAGGGGAGAGGGGAGAGAATTTCAGGGGGAAAGGGGAAGGGTTTACAGGAACAAGTATAGAGGAAACATGGACAAAAGCAAAGGGGGTTGGAAATGGGAGGGAGGTGGGGAGGGCTGAGGGTGTGGGCTGGGATAAGAGTAAAAGGCAGAAAACTGTACTTGAACAACAATTAAAATAAAATAATAATAAAAAAAATTTCACCCCAAAAATAAATAAATAATAAAATAAAGTGAAAAATAATTTGACAATCTAAATTGATTAGTATATTTTTGAATAATTAGACAAAAGCTACATATGGGCATATGACCTAGAAACATTTTTAAATGCAGTCTCAACTATTATTAATTCACAATTAAAGAATTGTTTATGCTTCAAGATGAACCCAAGTAAAATATGTATATACAATTAGAAGCTACAATGTCTGCCTTTGTTATTATTTCTGTAGGCTTTTTCTGTAATATATGTTAAAATTTTGTAAATTGTTTTTATTTGTATAAAGCATTGCTATTAGAGCTGTAAAGTTTATATTACATGTGGATCTTGCCTGAAGTAACAGAAACTGATTTTGGATTACCTAAAACAAAAATTAGTTTATTGAAAGAAGTTTTTTCATATGATAGAATTGATAGAGAATTTGAAGATAAGCTTTGGAAAATGGCCAGAACTCGTTCAGGCTAAAAAGCAGGAAATACTGTTTGGAGTGCAGGGCAGGCTTATGAAAATATCACCGCTATTACTGCCGCCTGCACTGTGATGCCACACTGCAGCTGTGAGCGTTCCTGACTGTGAGCAGAAAGAATGATCTGGCCTCTTCAGCCAACGAGGGAAGCTAAATAGGAGACTTAACACCTTCGTGGGTTTCCCTTCAAACACTGCAAAAGTAAAAGATGTTTTCTACAAAGGTGTATTACATTCCATTTTTTTGTATTATCACCTTCACAGTCATTCAATATAAAAACCAAAAGTTCAGCCTTAAATATGTACCCTTTCCTCCCACTCGTTCACCGTATTCCCATGTCTTATCAAGTTTAAATGTTTTCAACATCAATGTCCTATCTGATATCCGAATATCTCTGCTTTAATACATGCCCTCGATAATACTTATCAAAGCTGTTGAAATAATATCTGCATTTCCTTTCATGAGAGATGTTAAGAATATACATCAGGCCTGAACCGTTTTTCAAGTAATTATATTTCCTTGACATATAAAGGAAAAAGCAATGGAAATAGAAGAAAAATTGACAAACACCAATGATTTATCAAGTCAGCTTTAGAAATGGACAGATCAGGGTGAAAACAATAAATAATAGGAGGAAAACAACTGAATCAACCAGCTTGATTTAATAATTATTGCTTAAGTTTTCTATTGCTTTTGTAACAAATTATCACAAAGTTAGGGGCTTAAACAATACAAATTTATTATCGGATAGTCTGTAGATCAGAAGGGTGGCACAGTTCTCAATGAGCTAAAAATCCAAGTGCTAATGAGGCTGTGTTCAATTCTGGAGGCTCTAGGGAAGAATTTGCTTTGCTTTATCTAGCTTCTTACAGGCTGCTCATATTCCTCAACTCTTTCCTCCTTCTGACCTCTTCCAAACCAGCAAAAATCCCATCTGCTGCAAGCTCTTCAATTGTCCCATCCCTCTTCCTGACCACAGCTGGGAGAGTGTTTCTGTGTTTAAGGAGTCATATGTTTAGACTAGGGACTCCCAGATAGATTAGAATAATCTTCCCATTTTATGGACCTTAAACTTAATTACATCTGGAAATTGCTTTTTATCACATTAAGTTAACATATTCACAGGTTCTAGAGATGAAAGCATGGACGTCTTTTGAGGGTCTTATTCTACCTGTACAGATATAGTTAGATTTTGAACCTCCAAGAACAAGAATAGACATTTCTTTCAAACCCATGTGGAATGTCCACACACACACGCACACACACAATGAACAAAAAAGGCAATACTGACAAATACTAAAATGTAGAAATAATGCAGATAACTTTGTCTGCATACAACAGAATCAAATTAGATATAATAAAAAAATAGCTTATATGTTTTTATATTGAAAAGTCATAAACCCTATGATATTCAGATGGATTGAAAGGATGTTATGGCCGGTCCAATGGTCGTGGGTTACCAGAACTCAACTAAAGTTAGTGAAAAGGATGTTATAAGGGACATTACAACCTAATCATAAATACATAACATTGAAAACACATTGCATCAAAAGCTTGGCGGTAGAACTAAAGTGATACTCAAAGGAACATACATTCCTTATCCTTATTTATAATCAAATACAAAAACTAAAAATAAATCAGATTTATCTTCAAA
This sequence comes from Carollia perspicillata, assembly GCA_004027735.1. Classification (NCBI taxonomy): domain Eukaryota; kingdom Metazoa; phylum Chordata; class Mammalia; order Chiroptera; family Phyllostomidae; genus Carollia; species Carollia perspicillata. The sequence continues at coordinate 24,797 of PVKM010002816.1, forward strand.
CAAAATCTAGAGAAAGGACAATAAAATAAAAAATAGCAATACAATTTGAAGAAAAATACAAATAGAGAAATTGGTAAAAACAATGATTCATGAGAAGATTTAGGTGGATAATGCTTTCTTGTTTATGACAGAGAGAGAGAGAGAGAGAGAGAGAGCCAATCCCACTTCCTGTTTCCCTCTGACCTAATTTCTCACTAACTCTCCATCTCTAATTTAACTCTCCTGGGCACCGACAACAATACTCTTTATTGTTCTTGGAAAATTCCAGCCATGTTCTGCTTCAGAACTTTATACATGTTTATCCTTCACCTGAAAGCTTTTTCACCAGATAGCCACATGAAGAATCAATGTAGCTATTTATTTATTTTCATTATAATCTCTACTGATGACACGATTTAACATTGGAACCATTTCTCCTTCCTATCCCTATTTTTAAATAGGTTTTCCTCTGTAATTTTTTGCCATCACTGGAGATACTATGTTATTTAATATTCATTGCCCTCCACTAGTCTATAAATCCTAATAAAGCTCAATATTTTACTTAGTTTCTTCATTTTACCCCAATAATTGAAAAGTGACTATCTGGCACATAGTAAGTACCAATGAATAGTTGTTTAAAAATACAGAAATGAACAGGAAAAAAACAATTTAAAAAAAGGGCTATGGATATAGAAAAGATAAAAAATACAAAAAAAATTTACAACTTTATAGAAATATGAGTTAAAATCTAGATGAAATTTTATTATTCTTTGTGAAAATATAAAAATGATATTTTAAACATTTAGTACCTACAGAATAACACCACAAGAAAAACAATTGACCTTAATATTTTATTTTATTTTCATTTTAATTATAAGTGACATACAATGCATTAGTTTCGGGTGTACAACATAATAATTCAATATTTGTCTACCTTACAAAGTAATTGCCACAATAAGTCTACTAACATGTGACACTGTACAGTCATTATGATAGCACTGACTGTATTCACCATGCTGTACATTACATCCCTGCTCTGGCCAGCAGAGCGTCAACAGGGACTCGGCTACCTGTATGAAGCAAATGAGTGAGGGGGACAAGAGGCACAAGGAATGGCAGCAAGACAATAAGTTCTGATCAAGCTGCAAAATTTTATTTCCGGGCAAAGACTTATAAAAGGGGGGGAAGGGGAAGCGTATCGCTACTTGATTTGTGAGGGGTACACAAAGGAGCGCTTCTTGATAGGTTATTGCGCGCATGCCGGGGCACGTCTTATACTCTGATTGGTAGCCTGTGTTTGTACTCTGTGCATGCTCTTGGCAGGGGCTGGGCTAGCCATAAACAGGAAGACCAACTGCTGTGTCTTGCAGCTTCTGAGGAGCGTGAACCCCCCGAGCTGATTGCATTAGCCGAAAAGGCCAGATTCTGCCCAGCCCAGGTTCCTGACACATCCCTGTGACCTATTTCATAACAGAAAGCTTGTAATTCTTAATCCTTTTCCTCTTTTTTCCATCCCCCATACCCTTCTCTTTGACAACCATCATTTTGCTCTGTGTACGAGTCTGTGTCTGTTTTGTTTTGTTTGTTCATTTTTTTTATTCCTCGTATGAGGAAAATATATGGTATTTGTCTTCTTTTCTCATTTATTTTACTTAACATAATATTCTCTAGATTCATCAATGTTGATGCATATGGAAAGATTTTATTCTTTTTATGGCTGTATAATATTTCTATATATAATCTTATAATATATATAACATATATATAATCTTTATCTATTTATCTATTGATGAACACATTTGTTGCATCCATATTCTAATACTATGCTGCAGTGAACATAGGGGTACACATATCTTTTTGAATTATTGTTTTTGTTTTCTTCAGAAGTAGAATTGTCAGATCATAACATAGTTCTATTTTTAATTTTTTAAACAAATTGCCATTCTGTTTCCATAGTGGTCTCACCAATCTACAATCCCATCAACAATGCACAGCGGTTCCCTTTTCTCCACAACCTCATCAACACTTGTTATTGTACTTTTGGTAATAGTTAATATGACAGGTGTGAGGCAAAATCTCACTGTGCTTTGATTTGGATTTTCTGATGATTAATGATGTTGAGCATCTTTTCATGTGTCTATTGGCCATCTGTATATCTTCTTTGATGAAATATCTATTCAGATTCTTTGTCCATTTTTTAAATTTTTTATTTTTTTTATTGTTGTTCAAGTACAGTTATCTCGATTTTCCCCCACCATGGCCCCCCACACCACATCACCCTGCTTCCCACCCTCAAATCAAACTCCCCTTGGCTTTGTCCATAGGTTCTTTGTCCATTTTTTTGATTGGATTTTGGTTGTTTGTTTTGATGTTGGGTTATATGAGTTCTTTATAATTGAATTTTAACCCCTTATTGAATATACCATTTGTAAATTTCTTCTCCCAACAAGATGTTGGGGATTAGCATTGACATTTCATTTTCTCGACAGTTTTCTTCACTGTGCAAAAATCTTTTTAGTTTAATATAGTCTTATGTCTATGTATGCTTTTGTTGTCTTTGCCTGAGCCAAAAACAAAATATTGCTAAGACTAATGCCAAAGAGTTTACTGCCTACATTTTCTTCTAGGAGTTTTAAGGTTTCGGGTCTTACATTTAAGGCTTTACCATTTTGAGATTATTTTTGTGTATGGTGTAAGAAGGTAGTCTAGTTTCATTTTTTGTGTGTGTATCTCTCCAGTTTTCCCAACACCATTAATTAAAGAAACAGTCTTTTCTGTATTGTACATTCCTGTTTCTTTGTCATAGATTCATTGACCATGTCAGCATGGGCTTATTTCTAGGTTCTTTATTTTGTTCCATTTCTAGCCTCTTTATTTTGTTTTTGTGCCAGTAGCATTATTATTTTGATTGCTTTAGCTTTACAGTATATTTTGAAATCACAGCATAATAACTCCAATGATGATCTTCTTTGGTCAAGATTACTTGGCTTATCTTGCCTTCCAGCCAAGATGGAGGCATAAGTAGACACACTGTGCCTTCTCGCACAACCAAAATTAAGGACAACGAAAATTTAGAAACAAAAAAGCACCCAGAACTGACACATAGCCTAAAAAACAAAAACAAACTAAGCAAACAACTAGAACAGGAACAGAACCACAGAATGGATATCACATGGAAAGTTAGCAACAGGGGATTGGGAGGAGGAGAGAGTGAGAAAAGGTACAGAGAATAAGTAGCATAGATGGTAGGTAGAAAATAGACAGGGGGAGGGCAAGAATAGTATTGGAAATGTAGAAGCTAAAGAACTTATAAGTATGACAAATGGACATGAACTAAAGGGGGGAATGTGGGTGGGAGGGGGTGTGCAGGGTGGAGGGGAATGAAGGGGAGGAAATGGGACAACTGTAATAGCATAATCAATAAAATATATATTTTAAAAATCACTTGGTTGATCTTAATATTCTATTTTATTTTTATTGCATTTTTTCTATTATCATTTAGTCCCCTTACACATTTCCCCCCATAATCACTACATTGTTGTCAATGTTCATGAGTCCATTTTCCTTCCTGCTCAATCTTTCCACCCGCTACCCTTCTCCCCTTAACTGCCATCCCACTCTCCATCAATAAGTCTGTCTCTATTTAGCTTGTTAATTCAGTCTGTTCATTAGATTCCATATATGAATCAAAACATATGGTATTTGTCTTTCTCTGACTGGCTTATTTCACTTAGCATAATATTCTCTAGATTCATCCATACAGTCAGTCACAAAGGGTAAAACTTTCTTCTTTTTTATGGCCTAGGAGTATTCCATTTTGTGAATACCCCACAGTTGTTTTATCTACTTGTCTTCTGATGGACACTCGGGCTGCTTCCACATCTTGGTAAATAATGCTGCAACAAACATAAGGGTGTTTTTGTTCTTTTAAATTAGTGTTTTGGATTCCTTGATATATATTCCCAGAAGTGGGATCTCTCAGTCAAAAAGCAGGTCTATTTTTAATTTTTTGAGGTATCTGCATACTGCTTTCCACATTGTTGGAAGCAGTCTGCATTCTCACTGACAGTGCAAAATAAGTTCCCCTTTCTCCACACCTTCGCCAGCAATTGTTTGTTGATTTTTGATGATACCCATTCTGATAGGTGTGAGATGATATCTTATTGTGGTTTTAATTAGCATTTCTCTGATGATTAGTAGCAATGAGCATCTTTTCATGTGTCTATTGACCATCTCTTTGTCCTCTTATAAACTGGCACTTTTGAAATAAAGTTATATCTTTAATTGCATAATTTTTTTTTCTAAGTGCATTGTTTGAGAAAGCTTTGAAGGTGACTTGAGTAATAGGGACTGAAAAGGCAGGAGTGAGGGCAAACTGTTAAGAGTTGGTACATAGCTAAATGCAGATATCTGGACTTTCCTGCAATATAAATGGTGCACGGATTTAAGTTATTTTTATAAGATTAAGGTACTTTAACCTTATAAAACATCTAATTTTAGTGTATAATGATTCAACCAATAACAGTCATATATAGAAATAAAATACTTTTATTATGTAATCATTTTTATGGTCTTTGTCTTGTACATGGGCTGTTTTTTCTATATTCATTATATTTATTACTGTTTTTAGTAGTCATTGTTTTTCTATTCACCAGCTCTCCCATTTTTTTATAATAGCATCCAGATTTTCCTTTGGGAACCAGCTTTCTTCCAGTTTTATTTATCTTCGTGATTTTGATGGTATAAAACCCCACCTAGCTCCAAGGATAGGTCCCAATGGCATCATCCAATCAACATAATCTTATCCCTTCGCTGAAAGGTTGGTTTAGGAATGAGTAGTAGCCTCAATAAAAAAGAGCTAACATTCCCTGGCCAAATTCAGGAGTTGATATCATGATAATCGGAGTTGAAGCTTTCCTTTCTCCTTAATATTAACCAGAGAACTTGTAGCTCTGTTTGTTAGTGGCAGCCATTCTCTACACAAAGTAGGGAAGCCTGAAGCCTAAGCCAATCTGGCATTGCTGAAAAAGTCACAAAAAAGAGAAGCTGGATTCCTGCTTGGGTCATGTCTGCCACCAGACTTACCACTGGTCTTTTCAGTGACACAAATCTGTTGATCTTTCTCACTTTTAAAGCATAATTGAATTGGTTTATACTTCATAAGGACAAAGTGTGGTGGTGTGTGTGAGAGAGAGACATAAAGTCTGGACTCTGAAAAACTCGGGGTTTTTTTGTTTTGTTTTTAAATTGAGAGAGATTGTTACATATATCAATTTTTTCTCTTCTCTAGCATAGCCTAAACTCTTATTCTTCACATCAAATTAAAAGACTCATTAGTTTTGCTTGCTTAACCAGTGGTTTTATTTCCTGAACCATAAAATACATCTAGGTATGAATATGTAGACACTTATTCAGTGCATTATTACAGATTAGGATAATTGACTCTGTAATTACAATGTTTCTCTTTAGAAAAATGGAATCAGAGCACTAATACTGCAATTTGTACATTGATCCCCTTATATCATTCTGTCAGACTTCTGGCCTTCAAAGGTTTCCTGAGTCTATTCTAATACAGCATAATTCAGTCATTTTGGTCTCTGCATCATTTGTAAGAATGTTCTCATTAGTTAGCTTTCTATTTCAACTACCATGCCTTAATTTAAAACCATGTCCTTTTCTTCAACACTTTTGCGATGATGTTTTAAACTCTTTCTCAGGGAAAAAATAACAATCCCAGATCTTTGTTGAAGACATGATGAACTATTTCCATGAAGGCTCATTTACGAAAAACAACAAAGTTCTCTTACTAGAAACAAGGGAACAATCAATTTAGCTTTAAAAAAAATAGAAGTGACCTATGCCTACTCAACCCCAAGTGAAACTTCTCTATGGTTTAAAATTTGGTTAGCTTATTTCTATTTGTTTTCTTTTTCATTTTTATGCCTCTATGCATTTGCAGCTGGACTGACTCTGAAAGGAACAATTCTGACCAGAGAGCTTTTTCTCATATTTCCAATTTGATTTCAACCTCTACAAGAAAGGTTAGGATAATCAAAAGAATGTTGAGTTTCTTATCTGGACTTCATCTTTAAACCTTGAAAGGCTTGACCATCACTAGTTTGTAATTTCCAGTATTCCCTTCTGGGCTAGAATATTTGTTATGATTTCAGTATCTCTGATCTTTCCCTCTGTCTCTGTCTTATTCTCTTTCTTCCTCTGTCTTTCAAAGATAAAATCTTTCCCATTTTCCTCTCACATTGATTTGTTTATTTTCAGCTCTTTCATCTTTGAGAGGTTAACTCTGGAACCATGGCTAGAGAAACATTGGAAAGTCAACTAGGAAAATATATTAGATAAAGATGTTAGTTAATTTTATGAGTTTTCTCTTTTTAGAAAAATATCAGTCCAACATTTAGCTATTTGCATAGATATTACAATTAAGGTAGTATTAAATGCATAATATTTGTCACTATCAGGTACTTCTAGTCATTCACTTTATTGTGCCATGGATATAATTAAGAAGCTTTAAGCTGACTAATTTTATATATATTTTTATTTCAAATGAAATAACTAAAAACATTATTTTTGTAACACGGTATTTTATTACAGTAAGAAATAAAACCATTATTGGCTTCATTTATTTTTTTGTTTTGTTTTATGGACAGAGAAATAGAGAAGAAAACTAGGGACATTTAGATACTATGAATTTAATTAACCATTTTACCAGAGAATCTAAGATTTGGAGAAAAGGGCTATATGGATATCAGTCATGAATTGAGAACCAGCAAAGAGGATAGATACTAGAACAATAAAAGAAACTTCTGGTTATTCCCCATGATACTTTGATTCACTATACCCTTGTTTTCTCATGAAATAGTGATATTCAAAATTGTATTAATGAGTTGTAGTCTAGATCACTTATTATAAGAGATATATTAAAATTAACAACAAAGCATGGGAAAACTATTACATTAACTTTTTAAAAAGATTTTATTTATTTATCTTTAGAGGGGAAGGGAAGGAGAGAGGAAGAGAAATACCTATGTATGGTTGCCTCTAGTGCATCCCCTGCTGGAAACTGGCCTGCAACCCAGGCTTGTGCCCTGACTGGGAATCGAACCACGGTTGTTTGGTTCTCAGGACCGTGCTCAATCCACTGAGCTATACCAGCCAGGGTTTATTTATTTGTTTTTAGAGAGGGGAAGGGAGAGAGATAGAGAAGGAGAAAAATATGTGTGGTTGTCTCTCAAGCACCCCTTTCTGGGGACCTAGCCCAAAACCCTGGCATGTGCTCTGACTAGGAATGGAACCAGCAACCCTTTGGTTCTCAGACCTGTATTCAATCCACTGAGCCACACCAGCCAGGGCTACATACACATATTTTTAAAGAGACAAAGAATAAAGTAAAAAGTAAGAAAACAATGTGACACTAGTGGACTACACTATGGGGTCAGAAACACTTGAGTCTACATTCAAACATATTTGCTTTTAGTTGATGACTATGCAGCATTCCAACATTTTATAGCTTCAGCTTCCTCAACTGCAAAATAAAGATAATGATGCCTAACTCATTGAGCAGCTTTGAAAGTTAAACAAAATGATGTTTAGCAGAGCTCCTCAAAGAGACTAACCATCAAAGGGGCTAATGATAATAATTAGTATGACCATCATTATTAATAAGATGGTGCTTTCTGAGTATTTTTAAGTCAAAACATTGTCCCAGTAAAAAAAACGGCCTATTGAAAGTGAGGTGAACCTTTTAAAAATCTGTAGATCTTCATAGGCGAAAGGATGCTGAGCTGATGTTTTGCGCTCATCATACTGGAAAGCGTACATTCACATTTTTCATATACAATAAATAATGGATGAACTGATTTTAAACACATGAACTATTTTTATGCTATATAATCCACCCCCCTCACAATTCCAAAAGGAAGTTTTTAACTCCCTTAAGGTTATTGACAATAGGAAACTTATTTTAAGCTGCAACACTCCTCTGTCTCCTGTTCCTTCCCTGGTTGCATTTAACCAGTTTTAACTGGTGTCAACTCTTTGTGACCTCTAGTGAGGGAAATGGCTGGAGCTTCTGGCAGGTTCATTCACACAGTAATGAGTTCTGTCTACTAGTCTGCTAGGGACTGATGGGGAGAAGGAGATTACCTTCCACCACTCTCTATTAAATATGATTGACATGCCTGTATGATATCTGTCTTTCTTAACAGCCCTCTCCATCCTCCCCTAAAAACAGTTCATGAGCACAACGAAGTGTACTTAAATGAGATTTAAAGCGATGTTATCCTATTTTCACATATTTTTATTTCATTTGTTATTGTATAAAATGACAGTTTTATTTAAAAGGAAAAATGATATGATACTGTACATGACGAGTAAGAGAAAATAACTTTTCACTAATAAAATTAATTAATTAAAAAATACTTTATCAAGTCTCCTACAGCAAAGGAATTGTAAGGAAAAAGTAGAAATGTTTTCTTAGAAGTTTTCTTTAGCATGTTTAATTGTGCCATTCATTTGATATTTTCAAACATCAGCATCCTTATAGCTTCTTATTCTACACATATTTTATCATCTATTTTATTTTTTCATTTGGTTCATATTCCCTATTTAATATTACTTTTGCTTTATGGTGCAATTGCTATAAACATCTCCTTTAGAAACGTCTCTTAATAGCTCAATGACACATAAAATGGCAACAACTCACAGAATAACTCTAATTGTATACCTCTATAATAATGTATTTACCAGAAAATATTAAAAAACCTCAACATTAAACTATATTTTAATTCTTGTAAAAATACTTTTTAATCATCCTTTCCCTATGACCTTTTAGGTAGCCAAATCATGTACATTTTATTTTAAGGTCCTACCACAGGAGTCCATTTTTAAACAAGAGTGAAGGCTAATTGTATTAATTGCAAGAAACTATGTGTCAGTCATAATGAGATTATTTTTCCAATAATAAAATATGGCAAGCATTTCTACTTTTACATATTGAAATTCATTCTTGCTTGTGTTTTATGATCTATGTTTCATGTCAAACTTCAGCACAGCTTAATTTTTAAATGTGTCCAATCATAACATTATTAACGTTAAATTCTGATGAACTAATAGCTTATCGTTGCCCACTAACTTTCAACTACATGAATCAGATCCCTGAATAATTGTTTTTCTCCATAACACAACTGGGATATATCCTTTTAGTTGTCATGAAGCTCTGTCTGTTGGTTTAAGTTTTGGGTGTAGCTCCAATTAGGACGACTTGAGGCATGAATTCCACTTTGTTGTAATCTGGAAGTCCTCAATGTACTGGTATAAATTAACTGCTTGACTAGAGCAATGTAGCCAGGAAGGTGAGAATAGGGCAGAAATGTATTTATATTCACCCTACATTTATTTTCATCAAATGACAGGGAAGGGGCAGGCGGCTGTAGAAGAAACAAGAATTGCTGCTGTTTGGAGTTGCTAAACGGTTGTCTCGCATCAACTGTTTATCATATATTACTGTACACTTTTGTTACTACAGAACAGCAAGGACTGAAGAAAAGTGGATGTCAGCTGTCAGTTCTAGCAAAAGAGTTGTTCTGCATATTCTATAAATACATATATATAAAATCCTGCTTCTACACTGATGGCTGCTTTATGAAAGTACAGAGAAAGAGCTATTGGGGACACTTCTGGTATTAGTATTATAATTTAATTTAACTCAGGGCACAGCAGGAAATTGATTAATGTTACAAGATACACATGTGATTTAATAGCATGAAAAGCAATTACTTCACCAATTACAGAAAGTCCAAAACAGTTGTGATTGACAGAGCATAAGAAATACATTGGAGTTAAACAAGGTAATGTTGGGAAAAACAACACGAAGACATGATCTCTTGATTTTATTTATAAAGGCACACATATTCTTTGCTTAATAACCTATTAAAATGAAATAATAAAATCAAGATTCATAAGTATTTATGATATGTGATTTTATATTTGTGATGTTTTGGTGATCTGAGTTACCGTATTAAAGTTGGAATGTATATTGTCAATATCTAAAAATTGCCCTGGCTCCTGTAGCTTGGTGGATTGAGCACAGGCCTGTGAACCAAAGGATCGCAGTTCGATTCCCAGTCAGGGCACATGCCTGGGTTGCAGGCCAGTTCCCAGCAGGGGGTGCACAAGAGGCAACCATACATCGATATTTCTCTCCCTCTCTCCTTCCCCTCCCCTCTAAAGATATATAAATAAAATCTTTTTAAAAATCTAAAAAGTATTTTAATGAAAAATATTCAACATATAATATAACAGAATTTAAAATGACCTTTTAAGAAAAGCTGGAAATTATCTCAAATATTAGAAATAAGGAAAAGACAATTAACTTTTAATTCTCTTTTTAAATTTTATTATTTAACTTGATAAATGAAAAGGTAACAACTTTATTTGATACTTCAAAAGGCCATACATGAGACCAATTTCTTCATTTCTTTGCAAAGTACACTTTTTGAGGGCCATGTGCCAATCATTAAGCATTACATATAGTCATACAAGGTGCTCAGCAAATGCATGTTAAAATAGTGATTACTGAATATCAACATTGTCTTGAATACAGTATTAATCACTTGACTTTGAATATTTCTAATCTGCATGGTCATTTATGTTAAATATAGAAATTCACATCAGGGTAAATAATTTCAGATATTTTGTTTCCCAATACCATATTATTCCTTTTGAGATGCAGATGTAAACAGCATTTCAAATAATAAATTTTGTGCAATCTATACTGAAACTTTCAGAAACTTTGAGTCATATAACTCTCCTTATTGTAAGTCCATGCTCAGAAAAAAAATGAACTTATTTCTCTATAAGTCTACTTATGTGGAAAAGCTCTTTATAGGTAGTGGCTTCTGGGATTTTTCCCCCATAGAATAACGATTTCTTATTATGCATTAGTTTCTGTGAAATTATTATATTATTATATTACATTTTGAGTCAGGTAGGATGAAGATTTGAACTAAAGAAGCTGGCTTCACAGCCAGCCCTCCAGCCACTTCGCTATACTGTTTTCAACATGTGCCCTCCAATACTTTAGTTAGTTTGCCTTCCAAAAATCCATGAATTTTTTATAGATGTTGCTCTTTTAAAAGAGCCCCCTTTCAATATGCAAAGGTAACATATCTTTTAAAAATTCCTTTCCTTAAGGATAATGTACTTAGTCCATTATATCTGGTTGATATAAATTAGTTACTTTGATAATCACTAATTTCTAGGAAAAAGAACCAAGCAGATTTTTAAAAAGAGCTTAATGACACTGCCTGATATAATCTATATATTTCCAGAGGAAAAGCTAAATGTTAATGTCCATGACATATTATTACAAAAACAATGTCTATAGCTATAAAAATCATAAATTACAAAAATTCAACATAATGAGCACCCAAGGTGTACACATCAAATAATTTTTAAAAGTTTTACCACCAAAGGAAGCTTTGAATTTTAACCAAAGCTCATAAAATTAATGCCAGATAGCTCTAGGAATTTTCCAACTTTGAATGAATTAGAACAATATTGACAATGTTTGAAATAGTTTTTAAACTTTGACTTTCCAATGATCATGTTCAAGTGTTGCTGTAAGAATTTGTCATAACTCTTTAACACTGCTATTCAATAACATCAACCAAAGTAAATAATTAAAACATAATATTCATTCAAAAACAAAATATAGTATATGGACAACTAATGTTAAAAGGTTCCCTTCCAACTATGAATAGGTTAAACTCATAATCAATTCTTAAAATAGGCTTTTTAAATATATTCTTGATCACAGATTAGTTATATCCATTTTCCCTTAAAAATGACATATATACATATGAAATCAGCATTTATATTTATGTTTAATGTAAAATTTACCCAGCTTATCCTAAAGCCATTTGTAACAAATTGCCTATACTTTATTCACTCAGTCTCCCTTAATGAAAAATGTGTTTTCCCTTTTCTGATTTTTAGATATAGCTTGACTGTTTAAGATCACTTTGGTCTTTTACTCATTCAAATCTTGCTGCTTTGGGGGATATAAAAGATATACATTTATGAATCATTCAGCATGTCAACCACATGTGGATTTTACAATACTACAAGCATGTGCTGTTGGTATCCTACTTTCTGATTTTCTGATTGACAACATAATTTTAAAGGTGACTAGGCTTATTTCCTGCAGTTTAAAATTGATAACACATTCACTGATACATAATATTGCTTCCCTGATGACAATGGGAATGAAAATTGATGTGTGAGATCTTTGAACTTCAGGAAGAGAAAAACTTCAGCAGATTGTGAGCTTATGCAAATAGTGAGACAAATTAACTTTGCAAATATTGAGAATGCAAATATTGAGAACAGGAAAAAAAAGAAATTTGAAAGCAAGCCAATCATCTGAGGAAGTTATAGAAACTGCTCAACTACTCTTCATTTTTGAATTGTAAATATAAATATCATTCTATTTCATAAGGTAAGTGTTATATGTTTTATTAACTTGCATTCAGAAAAATCCAATTATATGATGCAAAATTAAATAAATTCTATTGGAGCTTCTTGAAAGAAATGTATCACAACTTGTATTCTGTGTGGCAAGTTAGAATGTACAATGTTGAACTGAAACAATGAAAACTACTAAGAATATGTCATCACCGCCAAAGCTCATATTGCCATATAAGTTTTGTAATTAATTTATTTTGTATTGTTGTTCATTTATAGTTGTCCCAATTTTCCTCCCATTGCTCTCCCCCATCAAGCTCCCTCAGTCAGTCCCCACCCTGTTGTCCATGTCCATGGATCCTTTATACATGTTCCTTGACTAGATCCTTCCCCTTAGAAGCTTAAAGAAGAGAAAGGGATTTAAGTTTTTATTTATATTTAAAGCAATCAATATGGCTTTGATTTATATTGCAAATATGATCAATGTAGACTAATGACGATGATTTTTTTTCTCTAATTTGTTAGTTAAGATTCCCAAATGATGGAAGTTTCTATTTTTCAGTCTAGCTAATCAGTTGTTTAGTCCTCAAATAGACCGTGCTTTCTCGGGTGTTCTTACTGTTCAGGTGACACCTGAAACTGCAAATTACTTCCACCGAAAATTTCTGCCTATGTTTTGACTTTCAGCTTAGATATGACTTCCTCCAGAAGAGATCCTCAGATATGTGTTAGATGAACTCTTCCTATGTTTACAGATCCTTCCTTTCTCTCTCCGAGGTCTTATTGTATTCACTATCTTTTCCTGTCTGTATTCTTCATAAAAGGTCCATGAGAACAAGAACAACATCTACTAGCACAACGGTTGGTACCACATATGTCAGCAGTTATTAATTTGTGATATTAATAATCACATATGTAATTATTATATTAAATAAATAATGTAAATAGGATATTCTTAGACATAGCATACGAGCTTATCTTTTTTCATATGCAATTATCCTCTCTCTATGGATAAGAAGTGTCTTATTAATCCTTTTATTTCCAATGCCTACTACAAAGCCAAGAATATAATATACATTCAATAAATATGTTATTAAGTAAATGATATTCAAAAAGATTTTGGAAAGACATAACTGAATGAAGAAATAATTCTCACATTTACAAAACACCAAAATTTGTTTTCTAAACAAGAAACTACTTAGCAGAGTTTTTGTTTTTGCTTTTTTACTGAAACAAGCCCTGTTACCACAGGCCAGTAAGAGATGGCTAATGTGAGGCTTCTTTTCTGCTTCTCACCCCAGATATAACAAAGAGTGCACCCCTTCTTTCCCCTGCAAATAGACAAAGAGGATTTTGCTTTTAAAAATTAAGGTGTTGTGTATTTTTAAGGTGAAAAGAGGCATATGCTTAGAGTACTGCCTCTAAAAATAAAAATATTACCTCAATGGCTTTACACAGGTACATAAACATTGTTGACATTTACTGTCTGCCTTGTATAGACCTGAGTTTTATGTTTTGGGTTGTGGCAATGTTAGTGTTTCATGCTGATAAAAACATGTGCTGAAGAATCAGAAAAACAGGTTTTTCTGAATCATATGTTAACCTAAAAATAAAAAGCCAAACTCAGAGGCAACAAGTGTTTATTTGGAATCAAAAAGAATTGCAATTAGGGAAGTGCAGATTCAGGCAGGAACCCAAATAGGGTCTAATTACAAAGTGAAGGCAAAGGGCTTTAAAAAGAAAAGGAAAGGAAACAATTACACTTTGATAAAAAAAAATTTCTATTGATGCTACTAGCTGAGTCGATCTTTAGCTATACATGGCTGATTTTTTATTCTATCTTCAGAACGAGAGTTCATAATTATCAGCTTTTCTGGTCAGGATATCTGCTTTGTTAGCTGTACACAGCTGTTTCCAGAACAACGTTGTTCGGGCCCGTCCGCAGATTATTTAGTCCACTTCGAAAAGTCCAAAGGATCCAGGGATGAGACGTGCAAGGCAGTTTCTCCAAATGGCTGCTCGGCTGCCGTCTTAAAATGGTTCTACTTATATGATTTTTCATACCTGGTTTGTCACAGACTTGGTGGACCATTCAGAAAATTACTTAAGACAAATCTTTATTTGTGAAGGTGCCTCCCTCTCTTACTAGAAAGAAGAGGATGACTACACCTTTAGAAATTTACTGAGGTAAATGAATATGTATAAAAACCATACTCTTCCTTACTGTGCTTTTCCTGGTCACTGTCCATACCTGCTTTTCTCTCACTCCCAGCATATTTTTTCTTTAGCTGGAGATAGTATTTAAGGTCCTGGCTTGGGCAGCTTCTGGGGAGTTACTCAGTCTTCCTGGACATCTCTCATGCATACATGTGTTTCTCCTAATAATCTATTACAGGGGTTCTCAGCTAGAACCTAGAAAGGTAGAGGGAAAACTATTTTTCCTTCTCAACCTAAGTTAACAGTAAACAATGCATTATAATGAAATATTAAACATTTGTGTGACTAATTTGAAATGCATGTAATCTAAAATAATAACAAATTAATACAGATTAATAATGATCTTAACCTTCATAAAGATGGAAATTCTAGCACTCCATAAGGCTCTTGTAGGGGGAAAATCAACCCAACATTTTTCTATTGTTTCACTGATGATTTGGAGGAACATTTTGGACTGGTTCCAAGTTTGTGAACCTAATTTTAGGCATCATGCAATGCCCCTCACTCTGTCCCATAACATATAAATAATAAAGTCCAAGTTCTATAGCTATAGTTTACAAATGGCTGACACAATCTTGTGCCCTTTCCTTTTGTTAAAACAATTTTGATTAATGTAACTTTTTCCCTTTTCATTGTTGTTGTGTCTACAGGCACATCCCAAACTATTTTTCATTTCAAGAAAAGGTTAGAAAAGCCTTGAATGGTGTGAGTAGCTAGGAATTCAAAGGAATTTGGAAGGAGTCTATAAGCACTCTGACATGGCTCAGCCAGGTAGTAAAACAGTTGTAAGATTTACAAGGATCTTAGTACAAAAGACAGCAGACAGAGCGTGGCTATGCTCAGCAAGCTGGAAGCATACTCACAAGAACAGCTTTTTGCTTTTCTTTTCTCTGCCAGAGGAAGCAGTCCAAATTTGATAACCAGTTGCCCTGGGCATCGTTAGAGCAAGAGACCTAACATCATTGTTGTTCTTATACTATTGTCTTTTTTCCCTGAGTTCAGTCTTCCTTTGGGAGCTTCTGTGAGTGTTTAGAATTAAAAACTAAATGACGTTTGAAACACTGATTATAAGGGTCTTTAGTGCAGATGTATTAGTTCTAGTTCGTAAACCGAGTTTAAACTAGAAAAGCTGTGCCAGCCATATCTCCTAAACATTGTTTAAAGAAGCAATAAATAAAAGCCATCTGTATTTCCAGCTTATGAAATGTTTTATATTTTAATAGCCCAGTTATTCCATAACATACGATAACACTAATGGCAGTTATGGATGAGACCAAATGTGCCTGGACAGACAGTACGTGAACACATGGCAAAAGGAGAGAAGACCTGGTCACTTAGAGGAAAAGCAGACAGCTGTTGGCAGAAAAAGCAAATAGCCACTACACCCAAGAAAATTTTGGAACTTGCAGAAAAAGAGTATACACACATGTGTTTGCATGTGTATGCATATTTACATGTTTATACATGTTCCTGCAAATATGTGAGTATACATAATTGATGTTACTCTCATTTTTCTTAAAAGTAATTGAAAGTATCATGGGATGAAAGACACATGGAAGAACATTGAACCAATGTCTTTAAAACCTAAAATATTTAAATCCGAAAAAAATCTATGTAACTCCACAAAGACAGATTTAGGAATATAATAGTTTGTTTTCACAGGCATAATTCATCTATACTTTTCCATTTATTAATTGACTTATTATTTCATTCAATACTAGGTATTTATCTTAACTATGTACCCAAAATTGTAAAAAACCACTGATAATATAATAAGGGTTCTGGTAAGGAGCATAAAGGGGAAGTGTCAGTGTGGTGTTGTAATATACAGGGCAGGCAGGTGTAGCCAGCAATATTTTATATATATAAATATATATATATATATATGCAAAGAAATCTTTCCAAAGCTCACATGGCTCACTCACATGGCTCCAGGCATACAGTTGGTTCCCCAGAGCAGCCTCAACCTTCAAGAGCAGGATGTAATTTGCAAAAGCAAGATAAGAAGCAAGGTTAGGTGGTTTCAATCAGATAATTAGCAATTACTTTATTCATTATATTATTCATTGTTTGAAAAGAATGTATTCATTGGTTTCTAAGTTTTTATAATTATTACTTTAGACTGAACAAATAAGACTAATAAAATAAAATTTCTGCCTTAAAAAACTTAACTTTGCAATATGCAAAAAACTTTTTTGATGAAGCTATATTTGTAATGTATCTAGAATATAGCAAGTATCATATAAGGCATTTCACAAACAAGCCACAAAATAAGAAATATTTGCAATGACAGCCTTTTGGTATAAAGAGACAGGGAAAATGGATAAAAAAACACTGATTCATTTTTTGGTTTGTTCTCTTCCAGGAAACTAATAAAAATGTCTCCTCACTCTCTTCATGTAGCTGAACCAGAGCATAGGTAAATCCAAAAGCCATATTTTGCCATGCAGACAAAAAAACAATAAAAAAGTGTTCAACAAGTAAATAGAATAAAGCAAATATACAAAGTAAAGTAAAAGGAAGGTAATCCAAGTGTGGGGAGGCAGTACAAAATAGAGAGTGGGAAGGAGGAAGGAGCTGGGCAAGGGAGGGAGAGAGGGGGTTAAGAGAGAGCGAGAGAAACAGCACAAAGAACTTCCTCAGTTTCCCCAGGACTCTGCTTCTGTCGAATTCATTTCTGACAGGCATCTTAGACCTTGAATTCCAGAGATAGCATAGCATCTTTCCAATGAATGTTTTTTTTTCCCTTTTACTCTAATCAAACAATGGGGAAGAAAACAGCTGCTGGAAGAAAATTTCAAGTCCAGAACCAGACCAGGAGAAGGATTGGATAAAGCGGAATCTGTTTTGAACCAGGCACCAAAGCAAAATTACAGTCATAAGTGCATTTTTTGCTTGAATCTATTTTATTTCCTTTTAAAAGCCTCTGCTCCAAAGCCCAGGGCCCTTTGTCACATAAAAATATGGACCATGTTTCTGTACTCAGAAGCCACTGCTTAAATGTACTACTCAGGTTTTTTTTGGAGGGCCATAAGAAACATAACTCTCTCAGGCTAGTTCATATAAAACTGGCAGGAATCATGAAAGGAAACAGTGCACAGCTAGGTTTTCTGAATCTAGAGTAAGGAATCAGGAAGGTATTAGTTTTTGAAGAAACTGGTCTCTGTATTTCTTTACTTCTGAAGTTCTTTCTTTCACTTGTCTGTGAAAATTTACTAAATTTCTCTTTGAAAACGGTCATACTCAGCTTAATTAAAATTTCTGCACGCAGTGCAACCTGACCTGAATATCACCTGAGCAGGCCATTGTGCTAACTCTGATCCATAGTCTATGTCAGCTCCTTCACTGTAAATTTGCTGACTGATCATGTTATTTAGAGATAAAGAAAAAGAAAGAGAATCTGTTTAGTAAATGGTAGCTGATAGTGGATAGATTTGATTCAATCATTTCCAGGAGGTCATAGGATTAAAAAAGTATGTATCTCATACATCCGATAAAGGGTTGTTAATAAAAATATACAAAGAATAATTAAAACTCAACAATAAAAAATAACAACTTGAGTTCTGGCCGGTGTGGTTCAGTGGATTGAGTGCTGGCCCGTGCACCAAAGGGTCACAGGTTTGATTCCCAGTCAGGGCACATGCCTGGGTTGTGGGCCAGGTTCCCTGTAGGACCACGTGAGAGGTAATCACACATTGATGTTTCTCTCCCTCTCCTTCTCCCTCTCTTCTCACCTCTCTAAGAATAAATAAATAAAATCTTTAAAAAATAACAACTTGAATAAATGGAATTCACATTTATTATCTTTAATTAAGGCAAGATACTTTGATTTGAACAAATTAAATTAATAATTGACAAAAATAAAATGTTCTAACAAATTTTCCCTGTTTCAGAAAATAATCTTAAGACAAAGTATCAATGATATACTCCTAAAGTTGCAAGTAAATAAGACAATTTGTTAAAATGATTCTTATCACCCTTTACTGAATACAAACAAGTTCTCAGTTAAGTCTTTCTGCTACTCCTGGTTGGAGGAGAACTTTTAAATGCCATTTCACAAAGCATTTTCTCTACCCTCTAAAAGGCTCTCTTGACTCACAAGTTTGAAATATTTTCTTTTAACTACAGTAGACATAATTTTGATATTATTCCAGTGTCTTTTATGGTACCTTTTACATGGAGCTATGTATTTTATATTATTATATTTTCTACTATCATATGTATTCCATACTGGCAAAGATCATTTTATAATTTCTATATTCCTCAAATGCATGCCAACTAAACTCATTCAAAGTAATATTATAGATATTAAACAGCCAAAAATAAAAAAATAAATTCCAAGGACTGTTTTCTAAATCTAATCAATTCTGGCTCTGCCTGCCACTCCACCCAGATTTTTCTTACCAAATAGTCAGTTAAAAAAAATGATAAGATCAAAACAAAAAAAAGCAAAAGAACCAACTCTGTCATTGACATACCCTCTCTTTACCAGGTTCCTGAGAAGGTCTTAAAGTTCCCTCCTATGTTAGTAAATGTAAAATTAGGTCCCCTAGTTGATCAACTAACTATATAAGCTTATATGGTCCCCAGATAATGGACATCTCCATTGCTTTAGTGTCCAATAGGAATCTTGCCATGAAAGAAGCCTATGTTTTACAGTCAACTTCTCAGGTACACCAAGGTCCACAAATGCACCCCCTCCAGAGGTCCCACTGCCACCCCACGGTGCTTCCACTAGCTTCCACTTCTCCCCTACAAAACCTTTGCTCCATGCCCTCTCTCCTTGGTGATGAAAGCCTGGATCTCTCACAATGCCCCTTCAAAGAACCATTAGAAACCCAATGTTGGTCTCTTCTTTCTACTGTTTGAAAGCAGGTTAAAAATTTCTAAAATCCAGTTTTTGTTTTGCTAGGTCCCCTTGTTAGATTAATATAGAATATGCAGTTAAACACTAGCAAACATTTTTAATAGGTGGTTTGATTTGCTAATATTTTAGTATGTAGAAATGTAAATGGAAAGAGATAGCCTTGGAACCTAGAAATTTCACTCAGCCTGTTAAGCTGAAACTACTATCTTACTGACTTACAGCATTAATAGTATGCATTGCACACTGTTGAATGTAAGCAAAGTTATAAGAAATCTAATAAATTATCTAACTTCCCTTCTTGTTAAATTCCAAATTGGCCAAATTCCATATGAATAACATTTGCTCTAGATGAAAGGAAGTACTGTTCATTATTTATAATAAGTGTCTGACATCATGGATCAAATAATTAAATCATAAAATTGGCAATGCTGACCTGATATTCAGGAATAATACAGGACATAAAAACAGATTTTTAAAAATAAAAGCCCTTTCCTGAGTTACTTGAATGGAAAATTCTTACTAAAATAAATTATAAAAAAGAACTGAACTATTTTTAAAGCTAAAAGATGTGTGCTGGAGATGATAAAAAAATCTTTAAAGCACTCACACATCAGCTTGAAATAAAATGAGAAAATATTCATGGAAATTTTAAATCACATATGCTTGCAGCACCTATAAACTGGAAATATCACCATTATAAAATGCCATGTTAAGATAAACAAAATATCTGAAAGATTTTATCTTCTGTAAATACAGTAACTAAAGAGAACAGTCTAGGAGAAAAAAAGACATTCTTAAACATTTGTAGCTACTGCCACAGATGAATTATGTTCATTTTAAGAGTATTCTAAATGGGTAAACCAAACATTACATTTTATGCTTGAAAATTTACAGAGTTTCATTAACCTGATTGAAGTATGTCAAGGCCAATTTCAAACACTATGCAAAAAGTTATGTAAAATAAGGTACTTGGCAAAAGATGTGATGATGAATGTCCCAACTTTTACAAAGGCATTAGGACATAAAGCCTTAGCATAAATGAAAAATCGGGTGTTTCTTAAAATAAATAATGTAGCATTTTTAAAGAAAATTAAAACAGTTTAGATTTTTAAGTTTGTAGTTCCTGGAAGTTATCGTTAGGTCTCCTCTCCAAAGTTTCTGCCTAGTCCCATCTCATATTTTAAAGAGCTGTAGAATTTTTTTAATTCCCATTTTATTATTTTTATTCAACCTGAATGTTCTATATAAAACATATTTCCTTATCCATGCTACATATCAGTTTCTAAAATTTGCATAAATTCATTGCTGGGAAGAAATTATTTTAAATAAAGCATCTATTTTACTTTTATTTTAGACTCAATATGACTAAATGTTAGCATGCTTACAGTATGTTGATTTTATTTTAATCTACATGCTTGATATAATATATAAATTGTGGTAGACAGGCTTCCAAGATAGCAGCAAAGAGCCCAGCCTTCCGGTGCCCCTCTCCCTGTGGAATCTCGTCCTTTTCCTCTGAGTAGTTTGTTCTAACCCAGAGAATATGGAAACACTGAGAGGGAGGCACTTCCATGATTAGGCTACAAGAGGTTATGACTCTTGTCTTGCTAACAGATTCTATTTCTTCTTGGCTTGGATGAAGCAATATACCATGCGGAAAGACCTCTGCAACAAGGAACTCAGGGAAAACTTCAACCAATGTCCAGTAAAGAACAGAGGGCTTCAATTCAACACTCCCCAAGGAATCGAATCCTGTCAACAGCCATTGAGTGAGCTAGGTAGCAGATCCCACTGCACTCAAGCCTTCAAATCAAACTCTAGCCCAGGCTTGTTTCCAGCCTCATAAGAGATTATGAATCAGAGTACCTAACAAGCCATACCAAGAATCATGACTAGCAAGAATTATGAAAAAGTAATTTGTTAGGCCATACCAGATGATGAACACATAGATTAATATAACAGTAGAAAGAAATAAAAAGAGCATAATTTAAAATGTCATAAATGTCATTGTCAATATGGAGAGTTTCTTGGTCTCCAAAAGTGTGTTTTTATCTTCTGAGATAAATTAGTTTTAGTTTGGGTGTGTGGATTTAGCACTAAAAGTAAGCAAAACACCCTCTGCCTAGGTATTTACACCATGGTTCTTTTATCCCTGGCCCCTAACATCTACTCAATCACTAACCCAGTTGATTCACACTCAAGGACTTTCTTGTTTCCATCCACTTCTCTTTTCTCCCTCTGCTTTTGCCCTGACCTGGCATCTGGAACATTTCATAGGCCCTCTTTCTCTCTCGTATCCATTTATTCATACAATCCAGAGTGAATTTTAAAAATTTAAGTATGATCATGTTTTCAAAAGCCATTGCATGGCTTTTGTAAAATGAAGTTCCAAATTTTTGATGAAATGCACTTGTGTAAATATGTGGCACCTGCTGAACTCTCCGGGTTTCAAGTGATGAATTGCGTTCAACACTTCAGATAGACTGGCATTTTATTTTTGCTTCTTTAAATGGGCCATACTTTGTTCTTCTACATGTTTCTCCCTCTGTATAAAGTACTCTTTGCTTCTATCCTCACCCCATTCTAAATCTCCTTTAGTTAACCTGTTCTTTTAGAACACTAATGTTTCAGCTTACAATCACTTTTTGAAGGGAAGCTTTTCCCAACCTCCAGTTTGGGTTAAATTTTCATGTTGCATATTTTAATTTTACTTCATAATTCTTCATAGTGTTTACTTAAAATTCCTAGCTTAATATTTTTATTCCCTAGTAGATTATGGATTTTAAGGGCAGCAAAGAATGCCTCTTCTTTGTTTTGTAATTTCAGCATTTAGCAAAATGTGTAGGTTGCAACAGATGTATCTTCATCAGTGCTTCTCAATGGAAAAGAAGGGGTAATGTTTCCCAGCCACCGGACACGAGGCAATGCTTGGAGACATTTTTTGTTGCCACAGCTGGGCAAAGAGCAGGGAAAAGGAAAGTTGCTACAAACGTCTAGTGGAAAAAGATGAAGCATGTTGTTATGCATCCTGCCATTCCCTGGACATCACCCTCAAGAAAGAACTTTCCAGTCCAAATCTCAATAGTATTAAGATTGAGAAATCTACTAAATGTATGAATATTATTATTTGTTGAATATGCAAGTCAATTACCTAGTCAACAAACTAATTTTATTATAAAATGTAAGCTTCAAGAATATTAATAAACAAATTTTTGTTTCTATTAGTATATTATTTGCCCTTATAATTCCTTTAACAAAGATAGATTCATTTATTCACTCAACAATTAAGTACTTATTGACTGTTAGGTATTGTGTTTTGAGTAGTGGAGATTCTTTAGTAAACCAGGACACAGTATTCAAGGATCATATATATCTGAGGAAAGGAAAGATAATAAACAGTTACATTCTGGTGATAACTGTTAGAAAATAAACAGAATGATATGATAGAAACTGGCACAGGAGATAAAAGTTGGCAGCACTTTAACAGGAATGTACAAGGGACCAGTCATGCAAAGACCTTGGGTGGAGGGAGAGTATTCCAGGTGTGGAAATAATGGATGCAAACTCCACTAGACAGGAAAGATGTTGGTGTATTCAGGAAACTTAAAGGATTCCAGCAGAGTTGAAACATACACATTTGAAATTATTTCAAAGGGCAAGGGGAATTTATTAAATGTTTTTCAGTAAAAAAATAACATGATTTGACTTATATTTTTAAAATGTCATGCCAGCTGGTATGTGGAGAATGCATGGGGAGGGGAAGAGATATGTTAGGAAGAAAAATAAGACATTGTATGCTGCAGGCCAAGAAAAATAATGTTGATGTGGAGATGCAAAGAAGTGGATGGCTATGAAGTACATTTTGGAGATAATTTGTATGATTTGTTGGGAAATTGGATTTTGATAATGAGAGAGACATAAGGACACTATTTTCTAATTTTTGCTTGAGTAATTGAATTGAGTTTGTAAGGACTGAAGATAAAGGTATGACAGGGAAAACCAAGTGGTTTGTCTTAGATATGATCTATTTTAGATACGCTTGGGCAATTTAATAAGAGATATTATAGACCAGGGTCAGTTCACTGTTGGCCCATGGACCAAATATGGTCCACTGCTTGTTTTTGTAAGTAAAGTTGTATTAGAACATAGACACTCCTATTCATTAACATATTGTGTTTGTCTTCTTCTAAGTGCATTAAAAGAATTACATGAGGAAGCATATGCTTTGCAAAACCTAAACTATTTTCTGCCTGGATATTTACAGAAGCTGTTTGCTGACCCTGTTACAGATTATTTTTTCTATGAGTTATCTCAAGCATCAAATATAATGCCTGGCTTTTTATAGGTGCTTAATAAATATGTGTAGCAGGAGTAAATAAATGTCAAGTGGGCATTTAGGCTTATCAACTTGGAGGTCAGAGATCAGGTCTTAGACTGGAATATACATTTAAGAGCATCAGCATGTTCATTATTGGGTTAAATAAATGTCCTGAAACATCATGTTAATGAAAAGGGAAAAAAGAAAGGAGGGGATGGATGTAAGAAAAGAAACAATAAAAGGAAGACAGGAAAGGGGACTAGAATGGAATCTCAGAAGCCTGTTAAAATGTAAACATGTAACAAAATACACTTATAAAGATAAGCAGCCTGTAAAGAAAGAGGAAGAAAAATGTGCATGGTTTTTATTCAGCGTATTACTTTATGCTGAAACCATGAATTGAGGAAAGAAAAGGAGGATTTGTGTTCATTTGGAACATGGTTCTTCTAAGTAAAGTGGTAAGGACGAGAGCCAGATTATATTCTGAAAAGAGAAGTAAGGAATTTGTTACAGTGCAGACAACACCTCCACTTTTTGCTAAGACACAAGCAGAACAATTAAACGGCTTTGGGTGGGGGGTGGTGACATAAGGACAAGGGAAGATTGGGTTTTAGGTGATTTAGGTGATTAGGTGAGTTTTTAAACTGGTAGAAACCAGAAGGTTTTAGTGACAGCAGTTACAGAAAGGGAAAAACGATAATGTAACTGAGAGAGGAGTAACTGAAGAACTCCTTAAGCAACTGAGACATAAAAGATCCACAGAACAAATGGAATGTTTATTCATAACAGAGGTTAAGATGGAACAAATGGAAGCAAATTTAAAAATCTGAGTATTGTGTATTGGAATATACTACTTTAAATTGCAAATAACAGAAAATGCAATCCAATGTGTTTAAGATGCAAATTCAGTTTGGGGTGGCAAACACACAACACAGTGTACAGATGATGTGTTGAAGAATTGCAACCAAAACCTGTATAATTCTGTTACAGTGTCACCCCAGTAAATTCAATAAAAAGAAAAAAAGAATGAAATTTAATATGTCATATTAGCTGAAAGTCCAGGACAAAATCTACTTGTTAGAGTCTTTGAATCCATTAATCCCATGACACAATTATACCTGGTTGTTGGGTATCCGGTCTTTTTCTGTTTGCTCATTAATTCTCTGTATTCCACTGGGGCATTGCACGAATGGCAGCAGCCTCATCTCTTATTCCTGTGTGTCGTGTAATCTGAAAGCTTCTCTTTCCCCACATCATCACAAAGAAAGATTTTCCATTTTACTGTCTTAGGTTGATTATATTTTCTTCATTAGATCATGTTGATGTAAGAAGAGTATAAACTAAGTGGTTTGACCCAGTTATGTTCTTCGCCTACATTGGGTTGGGGGCGATTCCACCCTATCATATTACTAAGACATTGCTAAGTATTAAGATGATGTTTAGAAACTCCAGTGGTAATCTGCGGTTCAGTAACCAAGAGAAAGGTGAATGAGTGTCAGTGAGTAAATACAATATAGAGTGAATTTGTGTATATATGAATGATGTGGACTTTAAATTACACAATAAAACATTACTAAGTCTTACCTTGTGTGCACATTCTTTAATCATGTAAATTTCTCAATTTTTAGGCACCACACAGAATGTGAGCGATTTTAAATATCAGAGAACGAGTGAACTGCAAGCTTCGTGCACTATGTTGTCACACTAAGGAAGCACTTTCAGAAAAGAACTACAGATTCCGCCTGGTTGTTTATGTGCATTGGTACGATTTTTTAAGCTTTATTTTTACTGTTTACACTATTACACATGTCCCCATTTTTCTCTTTACCCTTCTCCACCCAGCCCTCGCCCCAGTCTTCCCTCAGGCCATCACCACACTGTTGTCCATGTCCATGGGTCAGGCCTAGATGTTCTTTGGCTAATTCCTCGACTTTCTTTAATCCAGTGACCCCTCTCCACTTCCCCCCACAGCTGTGAGTCTGTTCCATGTACCCATGCCTCTGTTTCTATTTTGTCCATCAGTTTATTTTGTTAATTAGATTCCACATATAAGTTAAATCCTTTGGTATTTTTCTGTCTCTGACTCGCTTATTTCACTTAGCATAATGTTCTCCAGGCCCATCTATGCTGTCAAAAATGTAAGGGTTCCTTCTTTTTTACTGGTACATAGTATTCCATTGTGTAAATGTACCACAGCTTTTTTATCGACTCACCCCCTGATGGGCGCTTTGGCACTTTCCAGAGGTTGCCTATTGTAAATAGCACTGCTATGACCATAGGGGTGCATGTGTTCTTTTGAACAGGTGTTTCAGGGTTCTTAGTTCAATATACTACAAGAAGTGTGATAGTTAGGTCAAAAGGCAGTTCTGCTTTTAATGTTTTGAGGTAATTCCATATTGTTTTCCATAGTGGCTGCTTCTGTAAATTATTGTTTGTTCTTACGCCACTATTTCTATATCATTATTTAATATAATGTATTGTCTTATAATAATGCCATCTAAGTGCTGATTAATTTGTGAGCTTGCTGCTAAAAGTGTGCTTAATATCCAACAACTTTAAGGGGAAGTCAGTTACCATAAACGCTAACAAAGAGGACAATGTCATTACACACCAAGTATTAGTTTACTTCAGGGAGCGCACACTACAGAATGTAAAAGGTGCACAGACTAAATCACTATCGAAGGGAAACTATATCAATGTGTTTAGAGTTATTTACTCCTAGAACGAGCATGTTAGCACACATGCACATGGTCATTCTTTGCCTTCAAATGGAAAATTTAACCTTGAATTATGTAGACTTTGTGTACAGAATGTGGGTAAAATGTGACTACATTGTATATCTAATACAGATTATTTTAAAGTTCCCTTTTAAAAGAATGTTTCTGAAAGAAGAATGAAATATTGCCATGAAATGTAAATAAGAAAAAGAGAGAATTATAAGGTAGTTTCCCTCAAAGAGAAGTCATCTAATCCTATCATAAATATACATCATAGGCCACATGCACGCATTTGCAAGACGTCGCATTTCTTTATTTTCTACAACTCAATATAATTTCTGCGTGAAATACCCCAATCTGGTCTCATGAGAAATTTAAACTTGGAGCTCCCTGGTTTTCGTTTTCTTTCAGTAAAGAAACAGCTTCAAACACAAAGAGAAGAGTAATGTATATTGCCCAAACCCACTATGAAAATGTAGTAGGATTTTAAACCATTTTGGAGTACTCAGCTGGGGTTTGTGGTGATTGCTTGAAGTGGAAGAGACAGCCCAGGTGTGCAGTTTCTCTAACAACTTTCAGCTGCTTGCGAGCAGGTGCAAATGCGGTGAATACGTGGATGAAGCCGGGAGAAGTGTTATCGGATGACTGCAATGGACGAGTATGCCTTAAGGAAGCCGGGGGTGTCCCCAAGGGTGGAGTTACATAGTGCTATTATCAGATATCAGTTGTGTATTGACAGTTGCATGATAATTATTTATATGGTAAACAATCAAACTTTGTTATTGGCTTAATGTGGAGGAAGAAGAGCTGGCACAGTCGCCAACAGAAGTGAATATTCAAGCCAAAAAATTACACTAAAAGTCTTAAGAGTCAATGGATGTATCTACTAACAATAAATAGATCGCTTAAATAAAGTTGGCTTGCACTAGAGATTGAATTTTGTTTACTCTTTTCAGATGTAATGACTTTCTGTTTTTATCACATGCATCTATGTGAGATATACATACATACATTATATACATGTAACAGAATATATATGTATAGGTATATGCATTTATATATTATTTATGTGAATTAAAACACAAAGTGCAATTAAAAATATATTTATCACATAACCAAAACAATTATTTTGATAATGATTAAGAAGAAATTCAGGTCAGTATAAGACAGTAAATTACACTTGGGAATTTATCTTGATATCACAACTACACAGTTCTTCCCTAAATCTTGTGCTTTCAGCTCAGTAAAGTCTACACTACAGTTTCTCTCTCACAGGCACGCATACACACACGAGAGGATAGTTTTAAAAAAGTCATCCTATTAGAGTAGTTTGTTTCCAGTTTCAAATAAATTTTCTATAAAATCTACTAGAGGGAACACAAAAATAAATGCCTTTACTCCTGTCATTTTATTTTTAAGTTATATTTTATTGACTATGCTATTACAGTTGTCCTGATTTTTCCCTCTTTGCTCCCCTCTACCCAGTACCCCTCACTCCCTCAGGCAATCCCCACACCATTGTCCGTGTCCATGGGTCATACATATAAGTTCTTAGGCTACCTCATTTCCTACACTGTGCTTTACATTCCCGTGGCTACTCTGTAACTACCTATTTGTACTTCTTAATCCTCTCACTTCTTTACCCATCCCCTCAAACCTCCCTCCCATCTGTCAATCATCAAAACACTCTCTGTCACCATGATTCTCTCCATTCTTCTTGTTTGCTTAGTTTCTTTTTTATATTTAATTGTCAATAGATAGATATATCAACATTGAACAATAAAATTATTTTATTCATAATATTGATATCTTTCTTTTTTTCAACAACTCCCTTTAAAATTTCATATAATAATGGTTTGGTGATGATGAAATTCTTTAGTTTTTTTTTCTGGGAAGCTCTTTTCTGCCCTTCAATTCTAAATGATAGCTTTGTTGGGTATAGCAATCTTGGCTATAGGTCTCATATTTTCATAACTAAATATTTCTCACCAGTCCCTTCTAGCCTGCAAAGTTTCTTTTGAGAAATCACCTGACAGTCTTATGGGAACTCACCTGTAGGCAAATTACTGCTTTTTTTCTTGCTGCTTTTAAGATTCTCTTTTTATCTTTAACCTTTGGCACTTTAATGATGTGTTTTGGAGTGGGCCCCTTTGCATCCATCTTATCTGGTAATCTCTGTGCTTCCTGGACTTGCATGCCTATTTCCTTCACCAAAGTAGGGAAGTTTTCTTTCATTACTTTTTCCAATTCTTGACCTTTCTCTTTTCCTTCTTACATCCCTATAATGTGAATGCTGGACTGCTTGAAGTTGCCCCAGAGGCTGCTTATACTATTCTTGATTTTTGGATTCTTTTTTCTTATTGTTTTGTGTGGTGGTTTTTTGCCTCCTTATGTTCCAAATCAGTGATTTGAGTCTCAGCTTCACCCATTCTACTGTTGTTTCCCTGTAAATTGTTCTTTATTTCAATTAGTGTATCCTTCATTTCTGACTGGGTCTTTTTTTATGCTGCTGAGGTCCTCACTATGTTCCTTGAACATCCTTATAAACGGTGTTTTGAACTCTGTATCTGATATATTGTTTACCTCCATTTTGTTTAGCTCTTTTTCTGGAGTTTTGATCTGTCCTTTCATTTGGGACATGTTTCTTTGTCTGCTTACTTTTGCAGCCTCCTTGTGTTTGTTTCTATGTATTAGGTAAAGCTTCTATAACTCCCTGCCTTGGTATTGTGGCCTACTGTAGTAGGTGTCCTATAGGGTCCAGTGGCACAGCCTCCCCTATCAACCATGCTAGGTCCTGGAGGCATGGCCTTTGTGTGGACTGAGTACACCCTCCTCTTGTAGTTGAGCCTTGGTTGCTGTCAGCAGATCAATGGGAGGGATTTACTCAGGCCAGTCAGCTGCAAGGATTATCTGTGACCTCTGATCACCAACCTCTGCCTTCCATGGAGGATCAGCTGTACAAGGTCCACTCCACAGAGCAGGACTTACCTCAGTGGAGTCTAGAGACAAGTGAGTTTGCCCCTTGAGCATGTCATATGTGAAGGTGGTTGGATCATGGTGCTCTGATGTGATCTGTAGCTTTCCACTGGGTTCACAGGCTCTAAGGTTTCCCAAGTGATTCAGGCTAAGGTCAGCCACTGCCTGTGTTCTATCTGGGGCCTCTTGGCACACTCTATAAAATGATCTGCAAAAGGCTGCTACTTGTGCTGGGCTTGGAGGCACCCAAGTGAGGCCATGCTGTGAACCAAGGCCAGCTGCTGCTAGTGTCAGGTCAGGGGTCACTTGGCAAGAGGTATGGGGACTAGGGACACACTGAGGCTGAGTTTGCTTGTTGGAGAAAATTTAGGATGATCTGAAGCATGATCCAAGACAAGCCATTTATGCGGAAAAGGCACTGTTAACAGCTTGGGTGGGTCTGGAAGTTGGTTGGAGTGGAGCCTCAGAGAATCATTAGGGTGAGGCAAACAGTGTGAACCAGGTTGATAGAGACTCAGATGTGATGCTTGCCTGTCATCTCTGTGGCTCTGTAGGGGGAGGACTCAGAAAAGGAGCAATGGCTTCTCCCCGCAGTTCTGTCTAGGAGAAATCTGTCCCCAAGCTCTCACCCTGCTTCCAGATACTTCAGTTCCTCCCCATATGCTACAGGTGCCTTTTAAGCTGCTACCCCAGTGCTGGAGCTCAGAGGAAGGGGGTCTGAGTAAGTTCATGTGTGGGTCCTTTAAGAGGAACTGCTTGGGAACTTGGAAATCCAGCAGTTTCTTCCACTGACTCAATCCTTGCTGGTTTTTACAGCCAGACGTTATGGGGACTTATCTTCCTCACACTGGAATCTTGGGTTGGGAGGCCTGGTGTGGGCCTGGGACTCCTCATACCCAAGATATCTCTCTCATTATTTATCCACCACATGTGGGTGTGGGACCAGCCTGTTCTATATCTCCTCATCTTTGCCCCTCCTACCAGTCTGGATGGATGTGGTTTCCTTAATTCTGTAGTTGTGAGACTCCCATTCAACTCCATTGCTGATGGCTCTGAGTGATGGTTGCTCTATAATTTAGTTGTAATTTTGATGTGGTTGTGCAAGGAGGCACGCCATGTTTACCTACGTCTCCAACTTGTCATTTCAGGAAATATTGAACACTGAAGATTCTCAAATATGTTGATGGATGAGCCAAATATTGAGTGTCCAAATTCTAAATTCAATATTTACCTTGAGCAACAGTACAGCTTAATATTTCCTCAAGCCATAAAGTAATATAACATCTATCTATTATATCATATATCAAAGCACAAATGTCATAGGATTTATAGCATTAAAGAATTTTGAAAATTTGCCTGACAATTTCCATCTTAAAATCTATCAATAAAGGAAATACTATGAAACATTGTAGTTTGTCTTATTTTTAAAACATTTTCTCAAGATTTCTGGTTTAAACTTGCTTAGAGTCTGTTTCTATAATCAACTACTGACCAACACATCAAAATGATTAAGTGATTTTTACTCCCTTTCTTTAGACATAATGAACTTTATATGTCTTTACTCTTAGTGAATCAGAAAAATAAAGTTTCTACAATATTGCATCAAGTTTTTAGCCATAAAAGTACTTTCTGTACATAGAGTGGCTATTGATGCACATCCACAGATGCAAGTAAAACTTAAGATGAATACATTAGAAATAATCAAGGGTCCCATGATTAATATGTATTAGTTTGCTAGGCCTATTGTAACAATTTACAAAAAACTTGGTGGCTTAAAACAATATAATTTTTTTTCTCTCAACAGTTTTGGAGGCTAGATGTCTGGTATCAAGTTGTCCACAATGTTGGTTTCTTTTGGAGGTTTTGAGGGAGAATACATTCTACATTCTACACCTTTCTCTTAGCTTCTGCTGGTTGACTGCAATGCTTGGTGTTCTCTGGCTTGTAGATACCTCACTCCAATCTCTGTTTCTACTGCCAAATGGCACATTCCCTGTATGTCAGTCTCTGTTCTTCTTCTTCTCTCTTTATAAATACACTAGTCATTCTAATACAGGGCTTTCTTTAATCTAATATGACTTCATTTTAAGTTGATTACATTACAAAGAATTTATTTCCAAATAAGGTCCCATTCACGAGTTCCAGGTGGACATGAATTTGGGGTAGGGGGCACTTTCAGCTCAGTATAATATACAAAGGCTCATGAGGTGGATGACCCACATACACTCACTGTAGATCTAGGTTTATTTTCCTGTCCATATTAAATATATAAAATTCAACTGGGCACATTTATTTCTGGAAATATGTTAGGCTAGAAAACTAAAAAAAATCTATTCAAACGTTCAAAATTAAAAATGTGGAACACAATATTTATTCTTGTACCTTAAATTTATGGCTGAACTAGCAATAAGTGAGGGTAATTCTCAGAGAACAGAACTACAAGAAACCAGGACTCTGAAGAAGGCCATCCAGGACCAAAGCCAACAGCTGTACTTAACACATCTGCCATTCCTTGTCTGCAGTTTTCCATTTTATTAATAAAAGTGCACATAAGTGTAGGGTGGAAAGCAAAGCCTTGGCCCTGTGTGAAAGGGAAATTAGATGGAAGTTAGTGTTCACATTACTCAGTTGCCCTAAAAGAGATGTTTTGGAAGGTTGTCTCAGTGTTGGTTCTGAGTAGATGGAGGAAAAAAGAATCTACCCCTAAAAATTTCTGATTGCAACCTAGAATTAAATTTAAAATAACTCCAGATTGGTGGTGACCCAGATACTTGGAAGAAGGAACTATTACTTGTCCCTGGAAGAAATCACCTTCACTTCAGAGCTCAATGTATGACTGTACAGAAACTGCCATGGAAATTGCGCTCACAGTAAAAGTCACAAAATAAACAACGAAACAATCCAATGTGAGGCTAAGAAAGAAGAACAAATAGAAACAGATGCATCAAGATCCCAGATTTTAGCATTATGTACCATGGAATATGAAATAAAATTATTTAATAAGTTTAAATTAAGAAGAAGGTTTTTAAAATATGACAGTAACTAAGGGCTAATTTTAAAATGAACCAAATAGCTCTTTTAGAAATAAGAAAGATAAGACAATTTAGATTAAATTTTAAATGAATTTAAAAGAACATTGGAAGAGCCAAAGTGGACCAGGAAAGTGTACCTGAAGATTTTCCCATAAAGCAGAGAGACAAAAAGAGATTAAGACATGAGAAAAATAGGATGACAGTATTCAGAAAGAGAAAACAGAGTATGAGTGAGAAATAAAATTCAAAGGACTATTGGATGCAGAACTGACCAAAAATACAAATAATCAGATTTAGGGAACAAAAAAAGCTGGCTATGAAACATAAAAACAAATTTGAACAAAGATGTATTATAATGAAATCTCAGATGAATAAAAATAAGGAGACAATTATAAATGAAACCACAAAAAAGTAGACAAGCTATCTCCTCTCACAAAAAAAGACAAAAATTAAATGATAGCTGACATTTTCAACTGCCACATTAGAAATTGTATTATATCTCAAATAATTGTTAATTGACAATCTATAGTGATATGCCTAGAAAAACAATTATTCAGTGAGTGTATACTAAAAACAGTTTTAGGAAAACTGAAAACTGAGATGGTACAACAAATATAGAACCTCACTAGAAGAATTTTTTAGACTATACAGCAGAAATTTAAAAATGAACTCAAGAGAAAATAGAAAATAAACTCATAAGTCTAAAATTAAAAAGAAATAAAACAATAGTGAGTAAAGAAAATGCAAAATCCAGAAAGTTAAATTTAAACAAAGTATAAAAATAATTTTAATAGCATTTGTTTTGTGAGATTACAATGAAAATACTGTACAAGTCATGATACTTATACAATACTGTACAAGTCACAAGCTTCCTAACTGGAATTAATATCTTCAAAGATCCCTACACTGTTTAGATTAAAGATATAAATATATCTCCCAGTCAAAAAGGAGTGGGTGGTGGAGGGACAGGGGATGTAAAAAGTAAGACAGAGATAAAACCCAAAATAAAATAAAATAAATTCAACCCAGATTTTATTAATAAGTGTATCCCAGCTATGATGTTTACAAAGACACATCAAACATAAGGAAAACTTTTGAAAGTAAAATAATCATGGAAAACTATGCAGACATGTGCAAATCAAGGGATAGCTAGAGTAGCCATAGTAATAGCAGACCACAAGGCAGCAAGAATTACTAGGGAAAGAGAGCTACGCATTACCTAAATACAGAGCAAATAATTTGGAAATCAATCACAAAAAGAACTAGAATTAAAATAGATGTATTCAGCCTAGAGAGATTACGTTGTTTTTTAATAAACCTAGAGGTTCCGAGGTTTCCTTGAGGATGGATAGCTTTGTGGCTTAATTCTCAGAAATAGCAAACCTTCCTTCAGGTACCTCATCTGCAAAGTGTTGTTAGGAATTGAAGTTGTCTTGGGACCTCGCTTGGACTTGAGTCATGAATCCCAGACAGTTAGTGCATATGGCAGAACAGGCATAACTGAGAATGCTGCCAATGGTGGGGACAGGGCACATTTTACTCAAAAGTTTCAGACAACATTGCAATCAAAGTTAATAAAGAATACATATTATTTAAAGGCAAGAGAAAAGTAAGTCATCTAACCAAGATCACTGCTAAACATTGGTTTAAGAATTGGGAAAGTGAGCTATGTCATCATATAAGGTGAAGAAATAAATACCTTTCTCCGCTTACCCTGAACCTTTTCATATTTGATCATAGGTAAGTATTACACCAAAAATTCCAAGGAAAGCTCTTTTTAAAAATTTGATTAAAAATTCCAACAGAATTGGTTACCTTATCTTTACACATCAGTTTCAAAGCAGGTCTATTTCTAGTGGACAAAATCTTTGTGACAAGTTTTATTATTATGATTAACAATTTTATTTGTTGTTAAAGGTTGTGTTTTATAAAGTATTTCAGCAATGCTTTTTAACCTTAAATTAAGCTCTGCTGAAAATCATGGAAATATTGTTTACACTTACATAAAGATTATGCCATCTGTTTCCATTACCTATTATCAACATTCAGAAATTTCTAAGCCTTAATTGCTTAGAAATAATATTGGTTTGCATCAATCTGGTTTTCTACTATGTAAGCAAAGTGAAAAGTCAATAACAGCATTTAAATCCACTGAGAATAGCCACAGATGAAGATAAAATTTCCAAGTATGAACCCATAATTTGATTTTTTCTTAGATAATTTGAAATATGTTTGATATTTTGAGGAAATATTAAAGCAGCTTTTAAAAATATGTGTTCTAGAGTCTGAAGTAATGCAGCTATGGAAAAGTAAATGGTTTGCTCTGTTTGACTAGTAACTATGTAAATATAATTAAAACACATTAGGTTATTTCCTGTTCCTGTTAGCTAAGCTCATTCTTGGATTGTTCTAATTTGCATTACATAATTTAACATTATTGCTTTTTTTCTCCATGTAGGAAAAAGAGTACAAGACAGAAAACTTTAAGATTTTATTGTAGAACTTTTACTATATTATGCTTTAGATCGGTTGTCATTGTGAAGGGTAAAAGCAATCTTGAAAAACTTTGACTTTCTGTTGTGCATTTCGTCTGCAAAGTTTTCTCCACTGATTTCTTCAGTACATATCTGTTATGCCCACACATTTCTGAAGCATTGCTGTTTCTCAGGTTGAGTATATCTGCATTCATGTCCTCATATGCTCATATACTCATGTTGGTAGTTATAAATCAAAGGAAGCATCTCAAAAAGTCACTTGGTCCATCCTCACACCTCCAGGCATAATTGCCATTTCTCTTTCTGGAAAGAGATCAGAAAAAAATGTTCTGAACAGTTCAAATAATTATGTAATGCATAAGTAAATAAATAAATAAATACAGTTCTTTTAAATCTCAAAAAATAGTAGCAATAAGGAGAGGGCAATGGTGTATATTGGAACGCTGTGATTTCTGCTCAATTTTTCTATAAACCTGAACCTACTCCCAAACAATTCTTTTAAAAGATACATCTGCAATAGGAATTAACCACATAAAATATCCAAGAAGAAGCTGAATGAAAGCTATGCCAGATTTATGAAAGAAAAAACCTATGAAACAACAAAAATGTGTACAAAATAATACAAAATAAAATGAGTAATCTTCTTGAGAAAATAAAAGAAAAAAATGATTTGACTTACCACTTATAACATCAGAGAAAATGACTTCACACCTAAGCATAGTTCTCCTCTCATTTTCAGCCTTAAAAGAGTAAATTTTTACCCACTTTTACTGAAATATTTTTGTGATTTTAGAAACATTAATTATTATATCCTATGCTTGTGATTACTCTTTTCAACTGTATAAAAACTAGCAAAATAATTTGGTCTGCACTCTTTCTCCCTCAAGTCCTGCTTATTTTCACTGTTCTTTAGAACCAGTAAAACACTGTTCATGATCTTGTACATTTTGTTATGATGTAAAGACATTTAGTAATGTTTTTAAAGCATTTATGAAAAAATGTGAGGACTGAGTAAAGCTAGGCTCTGAATTGAAAAATAATTTTTAAATTACCAATCAAGTCTAGGAGGAGGGAGAGATTACAATATTTGTTTTCTTTCAGATTTCTTACCAAACACTGACAGAATGTCGCTTATTATTTTGATTCTACTAGAGTCTGTATGTGTGTTTTGTTTGTGTGCATCATTATTTTAGTTTCTCAAGTACTGAGAATGAGCTCACATTCAAAGATATAGTAGCTGAGATAGATACGCAGACAGATAGATTCTGCCATTGTTCTGAATCTATCAAAGGTTCCTCATAGTGCTATTTATCAGTTACACAAATAAAAATCCTGTAGTAAAAACAATAGTGTTAACAATGAGTTATAACAATAATTCATAAGTTAAAGTAACCAGTGACAAAACAAATTATAATTGTTTTGAGTTTTTTTAATTTAAGTTTTCTCTAAACAAATGACTTTCCCTCAAACAAAACTTTGTCTGATATTGCTAGTCCTGTATGTACCACATAAACCCTTTCCATACAGTTTATTTATTCAGCCTTTTCCTCTGTTGGTATTCACTTATCAATCTTAGAACAGGTCAACTCAACAGAACACATGAAAACATAAATAAATTATCTAATGGAGAAAGCACTGTTAGGAACCATTTGATTTCAAAGTGAAAAGCTAATACAGAACTCAAGAATGAATTTTTGAGAGATGGTGACACAGGCAGACATGGCTCACCTCTTCACACAACCACATCAAAATTACAACTAAAATATAGAAAAACCATCACTCAGGAGTGTCAAAAATCAAGCTGAAGGGAAGTCTGATAACTATGAAATCGAGTTGAATGGAAGTCTGACAATTATGGAATTGAAGAAACCACATCCATCTAGACTGGTGGGAGGGTCACAGACGTGGAAACAGGCTGGCCCCATGCCCATGTAG
>PVKM010002817.1:0-61822 GCA_004027735.1 Carollia perspicillata
TCCCACAAAGACAGTGTTTTGGTCAAACTACAGAAAACATCTAGGCCTCAGTTGTGTTTCAGCTCCAGGCACAGAAAAGCAGTAAGGCCAGGTAGGGCGATGCCATGGCTGACATCAAGACCAGCTGCAATGACTACTGTCTCTCTGCCATGGAAGAGGCCGCCATCTTGAAAGGACACACATGAAAAACTGATGAATATTCTATTGAGATCCTCCCTTTAGATTTCTCCTAAAATCTTTGCCCTTAAAAACACTCAGATGGTGAAAGACAAATACCATTGATCTCCTTATATGTGGAATCTAATAACAAAATAAACTAACAAGTAAAATATAACCAGAGTCGTAGAAACATGCAACAGACTGACATCTATAAGAGGGGAGGAGGGAGAGAGGGACTGGTTGAAAAAATATGAAGAGATTAGTCAAAGAATATGTATGAATGACCCATGGACATAGACAATGTTGTGGGGATTGACTGTGAGAGTGGAGGATGGGCTGTGTGAAAGGTGGGCTGGGTGGAAGGTGATAAAGGGGGAACAACTGGGACAACTGTAGTAGCATAAACAATAAAATATTTATTTTATCTTTATTTTTAATTATATTTTATTGATTATGCAATTACAACTGTGCTGATTTTACCCCCTTGGCCCCCTCCACCCATCAACCCCCAACACCCTCAGGCAATCCCTCCACCTGTTGTTCATATCCATGGGTCACACATATAAATCCTTTGACCACTCCATTCCCTGTATTGTACTTTACATCCCCATGGCTATTCTGTAACTACATATATGTACTTCTTAATCCCCTCAGCTCTTCACCAAATCCCCATACAGCCCCCTCCCATCTGGCAACCATCAAAATCTTCT
Source organism: Carollia perspicillata (assembly GCA_004027735.1). Taxonomy (NCBI): domain Eukaryota; kingdom Metazoa; phylum Chordata; class Mammalia; order Chiroptera; family Phyllostomidae; genus Carollia; species Carollia perspicillata. The sequence continues at coordinate 870 of PVKM010002817.1, forward strand.
CTGTCCATGATTCTCTGTTTTTTTGTTTGCTTAGTTATTTTTTTATTTGATTGTTGATAGATATTATATATTTTTCCATGTTATTTATTGTTCATAGTTTTGATCTTCTTTCCCTTTTGAGTCCCTCAAACATTAAATGAGTTAAATGAGTCCCTTTAATATTTCATGTAATAATGGTTTGGTGATGATGAACTCCTTCAGTTCTTTCTCTTCTGGAAAATTCTTTATCTGCCCTTTGATTATAAATGGCAACTGAGGCATAGAGCAAGTTTAGCTGTAGGTCTAGCTGTTAGCCTGTGGTTTCTTATGAGAATTCAACTGACAGTCTTATGGTAACTCCCCTGTAAGCAAGTAACTTCTTTTCTCTTGCTGCTTTTAAGATCCTCTCTTTATCTTTAAACTTTGGTATTTTAATTATAATGTGTCTTAGAGTGAGCCTCTTTGCATCCGTCTTGTTTGAGACTCTCTGTGCATCCTGGACTTGCATGTCTATTTCCTTCACCAAATTAGGGAAGTTTTCTTTCACTGTTTTCTCAAATAGATTTCCAATTTCTTGCTCTTCCTATTCTCCTTCTGGCACCCCTGTGATGTGAATGTTGGACTTCTTGAAGTTGTCCCAGAGGTTGCTTATACTACTCTCATTTTTTGGATTCTTTTTCTTTTTTTGTTTTTTATTGGTTGTTTTTTGTTTCGTTGTGTTCCAAATCATTTATCTGATGCTTGGCTTCATCACTCTACTGTTGTTTTCCTGTGAATTGTTCTTTATTTTAATTATTGTGCATCCTTCCTTTCTGACTGGATCTTTTTTATGATGTTGAGGTCCTCGTTAAGTTCTCTGAGTATCCTTATAACCAGTGTTTTAAACTCTGCATCTGATAGATTGCTTATCTCCATTTCACTTAGCTCCTTTTTTTGGAATTTTGATCTGTTCTTTTATTTGGGCCTTTTTTTTTTTTGTCTCCTCATCTTGGCAGCCTCTGTGTGTTTGTTTCGAGGTATTAGGCAGAGCTGCTTTGACTCCCTCCCTTGGTAGGGTGGCCCAATATAGTAGGTATCCTACTACATTAGAATCCAGTGGCAGAGGCTCCCCTTTCACCCAAGCTGGGTACTCAAGGTGTATTCTCAGTGGTGGCTGAGTATGCCCTCCTCTTGTAGTTGAGCCTTGGTTTCTATCAGCAGTTCAATAGGACAGATTTACTCAGGCCAGTCAGTTATAAGGATTGGCTGTGACCACTTAGCACCAACCTCTACCTTCCATGGAGGATCAGCTGTGCAAGTGCAGGGTGGTGGTGGTCCAATGTGGTCTGGAGCTGTCTACTAAGTGCACTCACCCTGGGTTTCCTGAATGATGCAGGCCCAGGTTAGCCCCCACCTGTGTTTTGCTGGGGTCACCCTGTCTGGGCTATAAAGAAATTTCAAATGGCTTCTACTATGATGGAATAGGAGATTCCCAGGTGAAGCTAAGCAGTGACTATAGGTTGGCTATTGCTAATGCCAAGCCTGAGGCTCACTGAGGGCAGCTGTAGCTTGTTTGAAAGGATTTATGAAGCTGTGAAGCATTAGGTAAAGCTACTTTGACTCCCTGTCTTAGTAGGGTGCCCTATTGTAGAAAACTGCACAGGTAAGTTGGATGGGGTAGATCCTTAGGTATTGTCAGGGTGGGGCAACCTGTGTAAACCAGGTTTTTGGAGTCTCTGATATGGTGTCACCTTTCTGTGGCTCTGTGTGGGGGTCGGCTCAGTGAGGGGGAAATGCCACTGCCTGGCCTCTGAAGTTTTGTCCAGGAGGAAGCTGCCCCCCAGAACTTGCCCTTATGCCAGATACTTCAGTTTCTCCCTTTATGCCACTGGTACCCTTCCACCTGTTGTCCTTCTACCTGCTGTCCCAGTGCTGGAGCCCAGAGAGAGTGAGTCTGCATAAGTCCTAAATCTCTTGTAGGTCCTTTAAGAGGACACACCTGAAAATCCTGCAGTTTCTTCAGTCATCCCAACCCCCACTGGTTTTTACAGCCCAGAGTTTGGGGGACTTATCTTCTTGGTGCTAGAACCCTAGACTGGGTGGTCTAGTGAAGAGCTGGGATCCCTTGCTCCCAAGGTATCCCTCCCAATTTTTATCCACCACATGTGGGTGTGGGATCACCTGTTCTGCATCTCTATGCCTCTCCAGACATCTTCACTTCTCCACCCCTCCTACCTGTCCAGATGAATGTGAATTATTTAACTCCTTGGTTGTTGGACTTCTGTATAGTTCGATTTCCTGATGATTTTGCATGACAGTTGTTTTGTAGTTTAGATATGATTTTTGCTGTGATTGTGTGAGGAGGCAAGCTATGTTTACTTATGCCTCCATCTTGACCAGGAGACTCCACTGTCTTCTGTCTTGGCTTTATTCGTAGATGATCTTTGACCATAACGTGTGGGGACAGATTCTAATACTTACAGATCTTCTTTATTTATAGGACTATTGACTCTCCCAATGTCAGAATGATAAAAAGTCTCTCTCTCCCCTTTTCTTTCCTAAGAGCAGACCTTGCCAGTTTGGTAATACCTTTATTCTAGATAATCACCAATTAATTTATTTTTTCAGGTTTTGTTTATTTATTTTTAGAGAATGGAGAGGTGAGGGAGAAAGAGGGGGAAAGAAACATCAATATATGCTTGCCTCTTGCATGCCCCAAACTGGGAACCCAGCCTGCAAGCCAGCATATGTCCTGACTGGGAACCAGTGACCCTTTGGTTCATAGGCCGGTATTCAATCCACTGAGCCACACCAGCCAAGATAGATAATCACCATTTTAAAGGGACTGTGTACTTTGTGTATCCAGCCATTAGTCTTGTGTTCACCTTCACAAAAAAGAAAATCAGAACCAAGTAATTGCCTGTTGCTAGGCTGTTGAAAGAAACACATTTCATGAAGGTGAAATGGACTATACAGAACAGAACATAATTGATGTTCACTATGAGACATTGGAGATTATTTTCCTGAAATATTATTTTTAATAAAGAAGAAAAGATAATAACAAGGCACCAAAAACAATGTAGAACTTGAGGCAATTAAAGAAACAGAGGGTAAATACCTTAGTAAATCTCTACTACAATTATTTTTAGTAAAAGCCACCAAAAATGTGTTTTGGGTCTCTGTTAGAGAAGACTGTTAGTCTTCTTCTGTCCAGAAAATTTTAAGTGTGTTTGCAGAGTAAATTCACAATACTAGTTATCCACTTAACTTAAATTTCAAGATGAAGTTAACCTGATTTTAAACTTTGTTTTAGAATTAGAAAATTATTTTTTCAAACTTCAAGAAGAACTGTGAATTTATTGCAATAATTGAATGTTCTGAAAATTCTGCCTCAACTCAGTATGTGGTTCTTCTTGTTTATAAGTTTATTTTTAAGGATTTTTAAAAAGTTTTGATTAAAATTTTGATAAAACCTGATAAACCTCTAAAGATAGAAAGAGGAATCTTTCTTTTCAAGGGTTCCTCAATGTCTTATTTTGAAATGACATACTTTATGACTTTAAATGACTTTCCATTTAAAAATAAATTGCAGTGAAATGTGTTAAATGATATGCTATCAATGCATTATTGTTTTGCCAATAAGAAACAAAAGTAATTTCTAAATGACAATATTGTTGTAATAGATGACACATACATTTGAAGACATTCCATATCAAATAAGCATATAGTTAATTTTTTGTCCACTCTGTTCAAAATAGTTCTACTTCATATGGTATTTAAGCCAAGAATGATATTTTTAGATAGTATAGTAATTGTTTGATATTGTTGATTTTGACATTTATTTTTGTCTTACTTTATTTTTGATAAATATAGACAAATGTAAAAACTATCTGACTGATGTCAAATAATTTGTATTCTTTCAAGTTATCTCAACATAAATATTAGGATTATATTACTATTTTTAGCCTTCTTTAGTTTTGATCCATTTGAACAACACTTATGTGATGGTAAATGGATTACTGTTTTATTTTCAACTTCTTTAACTTATTTAAGAACTTTGATAGAACTATTACCACAAATTAAAAATTTAGCATACAGAAAAGCTTTATGTAGTGGAATCTCCTGCACAGTAGGAAGAGTAGACTAGTATGGCATTAATAAAAATATTATATGAATTTTTGGCACAGATAAGTAGATATTTCAGATCATTTTTGTAATCTTTATTTCAATTGTCTGAGCTCAGGAGAGGAATATATTTAAGTGGAAATTGCTGAATATTATATCTTTATGGCCTCATAAAATATTAATATTAAGTAAAGGAAAGTTTGTACTAATAAAGTTTGCCATGTGCTTGGGCTTAAATATCACAACAGCAATTAGGAAACGAAATTAACTATTATAATATACTTGGAAGATTATAAGAAAATGACTAAAGAGTTCAGCTTGCAGATACATATTTGTTTGTCCTTTTATTTATTCATATATTCAAAATTTTTAATGAACATCTACCATGTGAAAGGCAAATTGTACTAAGTTTTGGGCTATAGAAATAAAGAAACATGGTTCAAACATTTTAGGAGCTTGCTATTGAAGAGGTACAGAAACCTTGACCCTGGTTTCATGAAGCATAATCTTGTCAGGGAGCTAGATAAATAAATCAATAATTCCAAGAAAGTATAACCCTGGCTGGTGTGGCTCAGTCAATTGAGCACGGGCTTTCAAACCAAAGGGTGGCTGATTCCATTCCCAGTCAGGGCATATGCCTGGGTTGTGGGCCAGGTCCCCAGTAGGAGGTGTATAAGAGGCCACTACTTATTGATGTCTCTCTCTTTCTCCTCCATTCTCTCTCTAAAAAATAAATAAATAAAATCTTTTTTAAAAAAAGAAAGTATGATAAATTTTAGGGATTTGTAGTCATTGAAGTTATAGGAACATAAGTAGAGAAATTGTCATACTGCAGCAAGAGGTTGAATAAGAATGGCAAAGGCTATGTTTGAAACCTTAATAGAAGTTGAGCCATATGCTGAAGGGGCTACTGCACACAAATGCATTAGGAAGGGACATATATTGTAGATTCAAGTTTTTTATAGAATAATAGTATGGCACAGAGACTGGAGTAATGGGAAATGGGACTAGAGATTGAGATGATTCAGATATTAAAGGAAGATTTTGAATTCAATCTTTATGATCCATCAAAACATTATAATTAGTAAGTGACCCATTTAAATTTACATTTAAAAATATTTTCTCGCTAATAGAGGATTGCTTTATCTTAGGCTAACTGAATTTAGTAACTAAACGGAAATTTCATAGATTTCACCAGGGTATGGAAGGATATAATCTAACATAGACCAACAGATGGGAAAGTGTAAAGTTAAGTTGCTTTATTTGTTTTTTTAAATTACTTTGGTATATTATTGCTTGGCAGTGTTCACTTAGAGACAAAGGGAGGTAGAAAAAACAATAATGAACAGGGATATAACATATACATACACACATATACTGAGAAGTGTTTTTTTTTTTTTGTTTTTTGGTAGCACAGAGTTCAGTAAATTAGCACCAGGTTGGTACTGTCACATAATTTGCTGGTAGGAGCACAACAGAGCAGCTTGTAAGAACAGATGAACCAGGGCACAAATAAAGCAATGAACATAAATCAGAGAAACTTAATTTAGCATTGGACATCTAGATGGCGGTCAGTGAGCTGATCATTATTACCATACTGCCATGTACAGAGGAGACTCAAAAAATATTTGTTGGTGGTAATTATAAATTCAGAAAGAAGCATGACTAGCATTACCCCTTCCTCCATTTAGAGCATGTTTTGAATATAGAATATTTACATGTTCATCATGATTAGTCAAAAAGGCTTTGTGGAAAAATATTTTGACCATTATCTGGACCTTAGGATACTTTAAAATATTAGATGTTTCTTTTTAAAACAGGCAAATTTATATACAGAGTATTTTCTATATCCAGTAGAATGTCTCATCTGGCATGTTTCTAATGATTCAATTTAGTTTGATATTATTTGAAACAGAAGTTTAAGTATATAATCCAATAAGTTTAAAGACAAACATTACTAAATATGAGTAAGATTTTCATCTTAGCAGTAACCTCATCACCACTAATCTCTTTGGCTATTATATTGCCAATTGCACATGAGTTTATCAATTCCTTCCTTCCTTCCTTCCTTCCTTCCTTCCTTCCTTCCTTCCTTCCTTCCTTCCTTCCTTCCTTCCTTCCTTTTTTGTGCACAAAAAGTCTCAATGATCTTTCTTCACTGTTGAAAAGCTGACCCACATGATTCTTTTTTGTGCCAAAAAGAGAAAAATTATAAAAATCACTTTTAATGCATGGCCCTAAGCATGAGAAGCATTAGAGTGGGGTTGGGACACAAAACACAAAATAACTTATTCACATATGGTATACTCAAATCTAATAATGTTCACTTTGATAATAGGAAATAAAAAACGTTATTGTGTATGTAGTTCATGCTATTATTTAGGACAGGTTTTTATTTACTGTTCAGGTAGATTTTCATTCATTGTTTGAGTTGGGACTTAAACAGAGGCTGATTTTGTTTTTCTTAAATGTTAAAAAGAGGTTTATATCAATATATTGGTCTTGGTCAAAAGACCAATTAGGTTGGTCAAAAAGTTTGTTTGCTTGTTTGTTTTTCCATGAGATGGCTCTAGTAGCGCCTAGTTGTCTTTAACTTCATTTGAAATAATTTTGTTAAATTGTGTTGTGACAGCTGTCATATTATCATGCATTAAGAAAAACTGATCAAAATTGGTGAATTTTTGTGCAGCCATTTTAATTTGAAGTGGAAGGAAATATGCAACATTTTCAGCATATATAATGCTTCATTATTTCAAAAAGATTGTTTTTTGAAATAATGATTGCATTCAAATGCAATTGAAACACACAAAAAAGATTTGTGCAGTGTTTATTAAAGGTATTGTGACTGATCAAATGTGTCAAAAATGGTTTGCAAAATTTTGTGCTGGAGATTTCTCACTAGACAATGCTCCACAGTTGAGTAGACCAGTTGAAGTTGATAGCAATCAGATCAAGACATTGACAATAATCATTGTTCTACCACATGGGAGCTAGGCATCATACTCAAAATATCCAAATCAATAAAGTTATTCTTGAAAATAAAAAATATATATCTTTTATTATATGAAAAAAACCACTATGTGGACTTTTTGGCCAACACAATACAATTCATGCTCTGAGTTTGATCTTTTTATTTGTTCCTGTTAGAAAATTTTACCTGAATATGAAGGACACTATTTGAATTCCTCTGTCAGAACTGTTCATTTATGCCTGGCTTTCTTCTGCATTTTCCCCAAATGTGTTACCTTAAAGCATTTAAAATTCAAGCAACATTAAAATACTTCTACTTATGATAAAATATAATATAATACAACATCACACAATGTAATAAAATAACTTATGCTTTTATAAGCAACATCACTCCTACCAGTCATTTTAAAATACTGTTTTCTAGATTTTGTCTGGTCTCAATACTTTAGATACCAGCATCTTTTACTTAAGTTTGGCATGGAGGAAAGGAAAGTAGTAAAGAGCAGAAGTTTATATCCTGTTTCTTCATAAGTTGCCACATAACACTTCTCTCATATTCAGTTGGCCTTAACTTAGTTACGTGGCTACACCTAGTTGCAAGAGAATCTGAGAATATAGTCTTAATTTTAGAAGTCACATGCTCAGATAAAATTCGGGAAGGCAAATCAGATAGTGACAAAAGATTAGCAGTCTCTACCACACTCAGTACAGTGGAGTTGTTTGTTTGTTTGTTTTTGTAAAAATTGTGTTTGTTGATTTTTACTAAAAGATATTTGTTGCAAGAAGAATTCTATATACAGCCATAAAAATATTCCTTTTTGGGGGTGTCTTAAGACAAAGTCTGGATTTTAATAGGACCACTGATTTTGTGCCATTGACATAATGATACCAAGCATTTAGCATCTGCTCTCTAGTGCATCACCCAAATAAAGAGCTCAAAATAGTGTGTTCTGAAGACAACATAACTACAGGTAGACAAAGAGTCCCTAGCCTCAGCAACTATGACGGTTTCTCAGAGTGGGCAAATTTTTTTTAATTACTTTCTAACTACAGTTGACATACAATATTATATTAGTTTCAAGTGTATAACGTTGTGATGATTAGATATTTATATAACTCATGAAGTGAGGGTGAGTTTTATAGCTTCCAAAAATGGGGTAGCTGGCATTTAAAATAGCATCTCTATATGGTATTCATTGTCTGTATCAACCATGCCATAGTACATTGGAGATATTAAACTATGTCCTTGTTCTACTTTGTTGTTCGCTGGTTTTTAAACAATATAACCACAAATTCTTTTTTTCAAGGATTTTCTCCAAATATTATATTTTCTATGAAGATAAAAATTTTATTGTGATAAGTAAATGCAAATAATAAATACATAAACTTAAAAAGTAATACATAAATGTATGAGGAAGGGATCCCAGAACTATATTTCTTAGTCTTTTATTGTTCCAATAAAATAATGGAAAGAACTTTTGTGATTTCTATTTGAGTGTTTTTTATATTTTTTTAAATAAAAGGAACATTCATACATACTGTGAGACTTGCTAGAAATATAAAGTTTTCTGAACTCTTAGTGCTCTGAAAAAAAATGCTTTTCTAAAAATAAAATGTACATGTTGGGAAAGCGTTCAAATCAATGTGCTAGTTGTTACGTTCAAAATTCCATTACAGTTAATGAGATTTGCAAGCATAACTTGCACAGCAAGTTACTCTGAAATTTTTCCCAGCTGTGTCCTTTAAAAATGGATAATTCTTCTTTTTTTCTTAAAGAAAATTATTTTATTGGAGCGGTTTCTTTCCAACTTATACATTTTTGTGTTGATGGCAGTTATTTTACACAAAATGTTGAACTTATTTAAAAAGAAAAACTTGGGTATTTGTTCACTACATCTGTATGAATCACAAGCAACTCATTGACATGATCTTTAGCACCTTAGCATAGTTCTGGTATGGAACTTCTGCATAATTCATTATAAAAGAACATGAAGCATTCAGAAGTCAGTGTTCATTCAGGGATGCACTGAAGACTGTAACATGAAGAATGTGCCTTTTCTATACATAATTTACAAGAGGCTGCTGATATGTTTATGGTTAATAATAGACTTATTTTGATCCCTTTATAGATTTTTGGAAATATTTTAAAAGTAATACATTAAAAATTATATTAAAACCAATTTTTAATTTTTCTGTGTTATATGTATTGTCCTAGAGGACAATTACTAGCAATTAAATCCATGTTTCTCAAAGAATAGTACTTTTTAAAAAGGTATATATTCACATGATTAAAAAAGAAACAAAACTGTAAAAAGGTATGACATAGATACAGGCCTGCAGTGTCCCAGACATTATGGATGAGACACGAGACGTTCACACAAACTATTGAGTCTTGTGGAGGAAAAGGGCGGGCAGCTTTGCTCTCAAGGGGAGCAAAAGCTTTGGCCTCCACTATGAAACGCCTTTTTTTCTTTTCTGGGCACAATATGTGATTGTCCTCATTTACTATGCACCGGTTGGCTTTAGGTGGCTACCTTTTACAGAAAACAAAGGAGCCAATGCCGCTAATCACATCACAGAAGAGGGATATTTGCAAATAAAAAGAGAAAAGTGGTTGAACCAGTTACACTCCATACTGGGGAGTTTTAGCTTGGATTTTAGGAAGTTACAGTAAGTACTTGCTGTCTCAATTTAGGGTGAGGGAGTTTTAGCAAAGCAAGACTCAAATTGGCCTACGTACAATGCAGGCCTGATTCCCCACGGGAGAACCTATCCATGGTAGCTGGGCCCACACCACGCAGAACAGTCTCCTACAAGGTATCTATCCAATATAAATGGTTATGATTTTCATCTCATCATCTCTTACTTATACCGTGCAGACTTGCTGCTTTATAAGAAATATAAAATTGATTTATAGCATACATAAGGCCCACTAATAGCATTTTATATTATCAGAGCTCATGCCTTTGGCCATTTTCTTTGGTTTGAATTTCCCACAAGGCAAGAGTGGAAGTGCATAGCAGGATCAGCTACAGAAACATTCGCAAAACCTGCTCCACTACCAGTACCACCTCCCCAAACTATTGTTACTGAACCGGAGAGTATTATCAGGACTGGACTTGTATTCTTCTGTTCGGGACATAAATAGAGATGAGGAGCTTTTTTCTAAAAACTCTGAAACACAGTTATGTTTTTTAGTTGTAAAAATAATTACCAGCTCCTTATATTACCTTTAATATAAATATATAGTTTAAAAAACATATATGTATATGTGTATATATATTATCCTCCATGTGTTGGCAGAAAACAACCTAAGTGAAAGCAATCAATCCTATGAAAAAAACCTGTTAATACTATAAAATAAAAAGTTATAGGTAGGCCACCATATTATTGCCTCATAAAAATGAGTTCAACCATGGAAAACAAAATGAAAAAAAAAACACACATTATCTTATTCTTGCCTATTTGATATCATCATTATGCTATCTTCTGTACAGATCAGACTTACAGTGCTTATATAGTCTGCCCTTAAATAGCTTACAGTCTCTAATGGCTTTGTGGTGAACACCTAAATGTAAGTCAAAGAGCAAATATGCACACTAACCTATTATATATGTTTATTGTATATTGTACCTGGAATGGTTTTTCATTAAACAAATTAATTATTAGATATAAGTGATGCAATAGAAATTATAAATTTATATATCCAGGCAGAAATAAAATATATTCATTGTTTTATATGAGATTCTCCAGGAAAAGACTCTGAGACAGAGATTTGCTTACAAGGAAAGCAGGATTGCTCAGAAGTCAAGGCTGCAATACAGCTACATAAGAGGTCTCAGACGATTGCTCCAGGAGTATGGAGCTAGGATGACTTTTCAAAGTTGTCAGTAATGAGGTGCTATGTGCTCTCACTGTGTGCTTTCACTGATCGAGACAATTCCAGATCAGCTCAACCAAGAGTCACTCATCTGCTGGGGACTGAGTGCCACAGGTTAGAACTGAAATCTGGGCAGTGTTCATCAGAATCCATTCTTCCTGATTTATTTTAAGATAGGGAGTTATGACTAGATAGCCTTGATTTTTTTGTTTTTTTAAGTATATTTTATTAATTGTGCTATTACAGTTGTCCCAATTTGTTTTCTCCCTTTTATCCCCCTCCTCCCTGCACTGCCACCCTCACTCTCTAGCAAACCCTCCCCACACACACAGTTTATGTTCATGGGTTGTACATATAAGTTCTTCGGCTTCTCCATTTCCTATAATATTCTTAACCTCCCCCTGACTATTATGTGCCTACCTATTCTGCTTATTATTCCCTGTAATTTTCCCCCCATCCTCCCCTCTCTCCCTTCCCATTGATAACCCTCCATGTGATATCCATTTCTATGTTTCTGTTCCTGTTTTTGTTGCTTGCTTAGTTTTTGTTTCTTAGGTTCGGTTGTTGACAATTGTGAGTTTGTTGTCATTTTACTGTTCATAGTTTTTGACATTCTCTTTCTTAGATAAGTCCTTTTAACATTTCATATAATAAAGGCTTGGTGATGGTGAACTCCTTTAAACTTACCTTATCTGGGAAGCACTTTATCTGCCTTTCCATTCTAAATGAAAGCTTTGCTGGAGAGAGTAATCTTGGATGCAGGTCCTAAACTTTCATGACTTGTAATACTTCTTTCCACGAGCTTCTTGCCTGTAAAGTTTCTTTGGAGAAATCAGCCAATAGCCTTGTGAGAATTCCATTATAGGCAACTCTCTCCTTTTCTCTTATTGCTTTTAAGATTCTTTCTTTATCTTTAATCTTAGGTAACTTAAGTATGATGTGCTTGGTGTGTTCCTTCTTGGGTCCAATTTCTTTGGGACTCTCTGGGTTTCCTAGACTTCCTGGAAGTCTCTTTCCTTCACCAGATTGGGGAAGTTTTCCTTCATTACCTGTTCAAATAAGTTTTCAATATCTTGCTCTTCCTCTTCTCCTTCTAGGACTCCCATGATTCAGATGTTGGGACACTTAAAGTTGTCCCAGAGGTTCCTAAGCTTCTCCTCATTTTTTTGCATTCTTGTTTCTTCCTTCTGTTCTGGTCAGATGCTTCTTTCTTTCTTTTGTTCCAAATCATTGATTTGAGTCCCAGTTTCCTTCCCTTCACTGTTTGTCCCTGTATATTTTGCTTTATTTCACTTTGTATAGCCTTCATTTTTGCCTTCATTTTGTGACCGAGCTTAATCAATTATGTGAGCATCCTGATTACCAGTGTTTTGAACTCTGCATCAGAAAGGTTGTCTATCTCCTCATCCCCTGGTTCTTTTTCTGGAGCTTTGATCTGGGCTTTTACTTGGGCCCTATTTCTTTGTCTTGACATACCTGTTAGGTGTAAGGATCAGAGTCTTAGGTATTCTATTCACCCGGGTGGGGCAACCCTCTTTGCTGCATTGTGGCACTGTCTGTGGGGGAGGAGTCAGAGAGAGAACAGTTATGCTTGCCTTGTTCTAGTCCCACTTTCTGTCATTTCCCTCATTTCCTACAAGCAGTCTGTGCCCTTTAGGTGCTGATTCACCGGTACATTGGTTTGTGTACATTTTAAGACCCTGTGGGTCTCTCCAATGAACTCTCCTGTGGGACAATGAGTTTCTCCTGCCACCACAATCCCCATAGATTTTTTTTACAGCCTGTTGTATTGAGTCTTAAATTTCCCACACTGCAACCCTGGGTTTCATGATCCTTCTCACTCCCCTGCTTTCTGTTGGGCTTGTTTGTGTGTGAATGTGATTACCTATTCAATCCACCAGCCACCGCCTTGCCCCATCCTCTCCACCCAGCTGCCTGTCTTTGCCCCTCCTACTGTCTGGTTGAATGTTTCTTTAACTTCTTGGTTGTTGGACTTCCATGCAAATGTTTTTCTGGAAGTTCTGGTTGTTCTTTGTTTTTAAATTGGTTGTTATCCTTCTTTTGGTCATGCAAAGAATGGAAGCATTCCTGCATATGCCTCTATCTTAAGTCTTCTTTTTGATTTTGAATAATTACTAAAGGAAAGAAGAAAGACCTTGGTTTGAGCTAGAAAGATTGCTCAAATAACTAGGACATAATTTAAAATAATACTGAAATTTTTTTACACAGGTAAATGAACTAGGACACAAGTAAGAGTTGGTAGAAGAAGATAAGTTATAGTGTAGTAGGAAACCCCCATTTCATAAAGATAGGAAGGTTTTTAACAAATGAACTAAAGAAACTTGTTACAGTGATACTATAGCCCCCTTGAGCCCCTTTGCCAGTTGTTACCCACATGTCTTCTCGATTTTACTTCCTTTGTCACAATTCCCAGTTTGTTTACCCACTATTTACTAGAATGAACAATAATTTCACTAACTTTTTATACTGTTCTTTTACACCCCTTTTTCCATTTCAAGTCTTCCCATCCTTAAAATCCTGTCTCACTCCCCATTTTTTCCCAAGTCTTCTGTGGTTCCTTCCCTTCTTGAAACTCTTTCCTACATTTTCCTGGCAACTCATTTCAAATTCCACTTTCCTTCCTTCCCTTCTCCTCCTCTCCCCTCCCAGATCAGTTCCCTATCACCTCCCCTTCTCTCTCCTTTCTCCCTCTCTGTATTCCTCCTATTCTTTAGTATTTAGGTATTGCTATTTATCACGGAATCTTATAAAATTTATTGATCTAACACACACGTGTATGTTCATTTTAATTGAAATATAGCATATCTTTATATAAATAAGCCAGATATTGTTTACCTGTATATGTAATGACAGAGGGGTTTTGGAGGGGTTGTTTCTATTTTTTTTATTATTACAACAAAGCTATAAGACATATCCTTGGCATTACTAACATGTATTTGTTAGAGCATCCTAACAATAATGTGGATCCTTTGAAAGAAGAAATAGCTTTAATTCCCCATGACTTCCAACACAAAGCTGGTGTCATAGTTATAATATCCTGCTGACAGATTGTTTGGAGAACAGTGACTTCGGACCAAGAAGCTAGAGCCTTCATCTTATATGTAAAAAGGGACTGTTAGGCAGGCAATGTTTATTTGATATCATATGCAAAGTTCTCATAAAATAGTTTCTCTTACCTAGGGTTGTGTTGCATTCTTGTTTATTTATGTAAGACTTAATCCGTGTCATTTCACTGCACTGTTGTATATCTAAGTAATATTCACAATACTTAAGTTGTTTGGAAATGATGTCATCTTCATCTAAAGGTAACTTTATATTAATTTCTCTTCCAGTGACTATTTTTGTAGAATCACATGATTGTCAAGTGTGCCTTCTTAGAAACATTTCCTACAACCACATAGTAGGTCTGTAATATGGCCATGTCTCATTTTGACTTCTGCACACCTCCTCCCTTGTCTGCCTGCTTTAAACACTGTCCTCTAATCAATTGCTAATTTGCAGCTCCCAAAATGATCCTTTCCTCCCATTGCTTTGACTGTGACTCCTTTTAATTCTTTCTTCCTTAGCTTCATAATCTAGACATCAGACTGGAGAGTTGCAGTTTCATCAAAAGGCTTTACATTGCTTTTCTCTGTCTGCACCTATATCCTCTTCACTGATATCTTCTGGTAATCTTACCACATCCCTTTTTTTTACAATTATCCTACTTTGCTTCCCTTTCTCTTTGATGCATTTTCTGACTTGGCTTGCAAGAACCCTGATCTCCTTTATTATATTTTTAATAGACATTTTCTACAATTATATAACTTATGAGGTAAATAGAGGGAGATAAGAAAAAGAAAGAAGAAAAGAGTCTTATCATGTAGGGATATCTACCACCATCATGTTAGTATGCTTCTTTTTTCTGAATTATATGGAAAAAAAAATCAGTCCCAACTGTGCAACTAAGTTGTATCTTTATTTTGATAAAAACTATATTATAAGCATATTCCATATCCTAAAAAAAAAATTGTGAACAGCATTTTTAGAAGAGAATAAAAATATATGGAGTTATACTATAGTGTATTCCACTTCATCTAAAATATAATTTAAAATAAAATAAGCAAGTATTGTGACACTGGAAAATTCAGATAATCAGTTAAAAAGAATTGCTGATTAGTATTGATCAATGGAATCATTGAAGGATAGGAGGTTTTAATATATAAATAGGAAAACATGAATGAATATTCCCAATAAAGGAACAAGTAGAATAGACACTTCAAGTTCAAAGTCATGTCTTTAGTTAACAAGAAGAATTTGTTTTTATATTTCAAATGCTGAATGTTAAAATTAGCATTTGAAAGACTTAAGAAGGAATGTTTTCCTATGTGTCATGCTTATTCTGTTCCAAATTCTTTACTTAGTGAAAAAAGTGTTAATACACCTTGAGTAGGGTCATTTCCAGAAAGGAACATGAAATTGACTGATGTTCCTTCTAAAGAATTTGTAAGACCCTAAATAATAATAATTTCTTACATTTGTATAACCAAAGCATTCTAAGGTCACTTTCATATTAATTATCTACTTTTGAGCTCATAATAAAGCTATGAAACAGATACTATAATTATTCTATATATAAATGAATAAGCCAAGTCAGCATTGTCAAGTAATTCAGTAAAGATGGTAACATTAGCGTAGGGAATACAAACCTAACCTGGTGATTCATTTTTTTTTTTTTTGTGGGCAAGGGGTGGGGAATGGGAAGATGCTAATGTTTGGGAGGTAGGCTTTAGTAAGGATGACAGAGAATAGCATATTTTTATGACACAGAAACTTTAACCTCAAATCCTTAATATTTATTCTCTTTTTAGTTGTTTGGTCCAAGAATGTAGGAAATAGATGTTTTCCTTTTTTAAAAAATATTTTATTTATTTACTTTTAGAGAGAGGGGAAGGGAAGGAGAAAGAGAGGGACAGAAATATCAGTGTGTGGTTGCCTCTCGCATGTTGGGGACCTGGCCTGCAACCCAGGCATGTGCCCTGACTAGGAATCGAACTGTGACCCTTTGGTTCACAGGCTGCTGGCACTCAATCCTCTGAGTCATACCAGCCAGGGAAGAAATAGTATGTTTTCTAAGTTTTCACAAAGGAACAGCTTTAGAAAACATAAAATGTCTTCTCTGACTTACAGCTATTTACTCTGATGTCTTCTGGCAATTACTACTGAAAAAAGCCGTAATCCTCCTGTTTTGAAAATTACCTACTTAGATTTTGCTAGGATTTTTAAATGTATTCTTAAAATATTAAATATTTCTAGCATCTGTCTAATTGAAAGGTCACTAATATTATCTATGAGGTGGTAATGACATTCAATCTTCATATAAAATGCATTTCTATTTCAAAATGTATTTTTCATCATCACAGTCCCAATTATTCTTAATTCTCCTTCAAATGTTCTTGAGGCTGGGCCCAACTCCCATCCACTATGTTTATCATCTTCTTTCAACTGTTTTAAAATCAGTTTTCATATTATTTGTACATGTTCAGGAGCTTTCAATTTTTCCTCTAATCCTTTTATTTTGGATTCTGCACCAAGATACTCTCGGTTACCTCCAAGGCAGATTTTGGTTCTTCAGTTGCTGTTTTAAATGATCTTACATTTCTTTCTTATTTTGTTTACTTTTCTTTCATCATGTTTTTAATTTTTATACTACCTTATTTATCATTATTCTCTTGTTTTATTGAGATATCTTTCTTGTGCCTGATTGAATATATTATAAATTATCATCCATAGAAGAATTACTATTCATGAAAAGGACCCACCTATGTTTTTGTTTTTTTTTTCACTTATCTATGAAAGATAAAATTTAATTTAATATTGGTGCTTTGTTACAAAGTTCTCTGATTGCTTTTGATTTCTTTTTCTTTTAGCATGAACATTGGATAAAAACCCTCTATATGTAAATGAAAGGGAGAAATATGTACATGGTTTCTAAACCAATTTGTGGTGTCTAGTTGTCACATAACTACTATAGGCTACTATTAGATTAAGATGCAATCTTCTCAACCCCCACAATTTTTTTTGTCTTAATACTCTGAACAGAGGATGTACATTAGCAATAATATGACTAAATAATTGTGTCTGTTTTATTTAAAATATTGGCATTTTCTTTCCAATTCAGCAAGCACCTGCCAACTCCTCATTTAACCAGCTGTATAATGTACCCAGATCATACATGTTGTTGGTATGGTAAATATACAAGTTTTTGTCCAAAAAAGGAAAATCTTAAAATGGAAGCAAGCTCTATTAAATAACCGAGTCAGGGCACCCGCCTGTCCTAGGATTATTCTAGGCAAACTGAAACATATGGTTGTGGGAGGGCTCCACCTGCAGGGCCCCCTCATCCACCATGGATGGGAACAAGTCTACCAAGATATGATCTGCTTAGGAAGGAAAGGTAGCAGATCTCTCAAAGGAGAAAGGCCAGGAGACTATACCTCAATGGGCTTTTATTGGGTTTAATTTGCATAGGAATACAGATAAAGCTCATCAATTGCTGTCAGGCAGTAAGGATCAAACAATGGATAACATTCAAAGAACCATGGAGGCTTATTCTGAGCCAGGGTCAGATAGCTAAAGGGCCATAAAATTTTGGGGAACAAACTCATTTCATGCTTGGACCCTTATCATTTAAATTGAGGGTATTAGCAAAGCAGGTTTCACAGAGTTTTATGCGTTCTTTCTTAGGCCTGATTACCTCAGGGAACCTGCCCTTTCCAGCACAGGGCCACACCCACCTCTGACATTGTTTCAGGCTCAAGGCATTGTTTCAGTCTCAAGTCAATCAGGGGAAGTCAGGCAGCCAAGAGATTAGGAGACTTATGGCAGACAAAATGAGGACTCAGGCTATGTCTAAGCCAAGGAATGAGGATCCATCACCCCACTTTGGAACTTGCAGAAGTTCCAATTTTGTGATTCCAGATGTTTACTCTTATAATTTCATAAGAGAAGCAAACAAATATTCATTGTGTCAGTTCAGTTCTATTGGCCTTATAGTTCATAGATATTTTCCAGAATTGTTTGTGACATATTGATGAGTCCCACATCCCATTTTATCATGAGCTTTCACTTTTTGTGCATGTGTTCATAATTATTTTGTTAAGTGCTGGGAGAAATTGAGTTGGGCTGTCCTAACAAGATTTTATTTAAATTACTGTTTATATATCATTCTATCTGGTAATACATGTCTTTAATCATGTGTTAAAATCTACTTCACGTTCTCTCTTTATGTATTACACTTATAAATGTGTTCCATGTTTTTCCATTATCTTTGCCGTGCAACTCCTACAGAGTATGACATGACAAGTGGATTCAACAAATATCTATCTTAAATGTCCACTAGTATATCACATTTTTAACTTGCTTGGGATATATTTCACACTTTACCCCAATGAGTAGGTGTCAGATGTTTTACTGTTAATAGCAAAGTATATACCATCAAGTAAAAAAATTCTAAGTATTGTATTTAGTTCTTTTAGTGACCACCTTAAAGTAAGCATTGCAGCATGTTACTTAGAGCTCAGTTATAAACTTAGATGTATATTTTGTGCAAACATGCTTGTTTTTATTAATAAAAAGGATTGAAAGTTGCAGAGTGGCCACATTATTAGTGCAAATTTAACTCATGAAGTTTTTGGTCACTAAACTTCTTGTGTCTGGCAGGACTGCTGTGATCTGTTATCCTGTCTCCTGGTGTCTAGTCTCCTCTGTGGTCGATGCCAGTCAGCTCCTCCCAGGAGCATGCTGCCACCTCCAACCATGACCTTCCACTTCCCCCCAAAACTGCATGTGGCATTAGAAACAGTTTGAATTTTTCAAGATTTCACATTCACAAAAAAGCCTCTGACCACATTTCAAAACAGATTAGAGGAAGAGAGGCCCATGTGCTTCTACCTCTTCATCACAACTGCTTTTATAAATCTCACCAAAAATAAAGTCCACGGAACATGGGTAGAAAATTTCTGGTGTTTGATAAAATGGTCTTAACACACAGTATTTTTAGCATCCTAAACTGATGTGTGTTACCAAGTCTTGCATATTGGTTCTTTTCCTAATTTTATATAGCACAAGAATTTGATTATTATATTTGTTAATTTTGTTGCTTATATGATAATTTATTACTGCCCAGGGAATCATGTGTCTTCCTGTTTCTAATTCTATCTTAAAGTTTTTGTGATAAGACATCAATTAAATCTCATATTCATTCATTTACCATAATCTAGCTCATTAACAAGTAGTTTTCAGGTGATATGAATGTTTATTCAAAATATATATTATCACTAAAGTAAGTGAATCTCTTTAATATGTTATTTAAACAAAGCATAACTACTGAGAAGTTGAACATAGAATGAAAGCTGTTTAAATATTTTGCTAATAGACACCAATAATTGGGTTCATTGGGGTTTACCAGAGAAAAATTATATTTGTGACTTGCTTGTTTTTTCTTTTCCAAACTTGGAGCAACTAGTATTTAGCAAAACTTCTTGGCTAAATTGGTAAACATATAGAAACAATCACTATTACGAGTTAGCATATAGGTTATAAAATTCTGTCTTAATTCCTAAATTGAAAATTATTGAAAACTGGAATATGTGCATGTGTATATATTATCTTTTAGATTTTATATATGTGTTTATATGTGTACTTATGTGTATGTGTATATATATATATCTTTCATATAAATACAGACATATTTTTTCTCATTCAGATAGTTCTAGGTCATATAATTGATTATCCTATAAAAAGTTGTATAAAAATATTTCTTAGAAAAATGCTGTACTTTCCATGCTTCTATATATTTTATATAATAATTTGATATTTCACATGTTAACCAAACTACCTCTTTATTTCACTTTAATAGATGACAGTCTTTGCTTTTGTCTGATTTTTTCCTGTAACTCAAAATCGCAGTATTTTGTGACATCTGCATAGCAGTGCCCAGACTTCAATGAGAAGAAAAGAGGAAAAAAGTAGCAATTAACTTTGGCATTTTGCTCATAAAACATAAAATATTGACAGCTTAATTAAAAATATGAGTTCAAATAAAATGTTCTTGTTCACTTAGAATTTATATGCACTTTATAAAAAGCAGCTTTCTACAGCCTCTTCCCATGGGATGTTGTATAAAGAGGCCAGTGAACTGGGAGCAGGAAGCCTGGTGCCTCTGCCAACTCTGCCAGTAACTAGCTGGGCCGCAGCGGCAAGCATTTCACCTCTGGAGGCTGTATTGTTCTCATTTAAAACATAACCAAGTAAAATTGCCTGATATTTAGTGTCACTTCTAAACCAAAAATTCAATTCCATGTGCTTATTTGGGAAGGTGGCTAAAATTTCAACTATCTTTACACTATAATGCAAACCACTGAATTTGAAGCACAACTAACAACATATCTAAATGTAATGATTTTTATATGATAGATAAAATATGAAGATTGTTTTATGATTGTTGTTCTAGAAATATGTGAAAGTCTTGTCCATACAAAAGTGACAGGAGGATGGCAGATCATAGAAAACATAAAACCATTCAACTGTACTGTTTGGAGTATCTTTTCTAATTCTTTCTTTTCCACTAAATGGGGTCATTTCCTTTTTGTTGATGCCCTCATTTAAGATCAGCAAATGGCTTTCCACTTTCCTGGATCTAGAAGTATTTTTTCATATACTTCATAATTTGCTGGACAGCAAGGGCAGTGATAAAATGTCCCAAGATTTTGTATTTAGCAATGCAATGATGTAATACTTGGGCTTCATGGTCTGTGATACATGTCATGTGCAATGTGTCCCTCTATGGCTTTCCTAACTCCTTTCTTCCGTGAAGTAAAACAACCCTCTTACTTTTATGAATTACGAAACAGTAATTCTTCTAGCAATGGTGTGTGGGCCCTGGATGTGAGCTGTTTATGTCTGATCTATCTAGATCAGACCATAAATATTTTGTTCAGCGAAGTATAGTTCATTGGTTTAGTGTGAGAGACGGTTCTGTGTGGCGTGGGCCCAGCTCCTACTCAGAGATGCACAGGATCCATGCCCATGGATAGGTTCTCCTGTGGGGAATCAGGCCTGAAATATGCCTAGGCTGCTTTGAGTCTTGCTTTTTGCTAAAAACCCCCCTCACCCAGATTTGTGGCAAACATTTACTGCAAAGTAACTTCCTAAACCTTCCAAGGATGAGTGTAATCAGTTCAACCACTTTTGCCCTTTTCGTTTGCAAATATCCCTCTTCTGTGATGTGATTAGCAACATTGGCTCCTTTCTTTTCTGTAAAAGTAACCATCTAAAGCAACCTGTGCATAGTAAATAAGGACCATCATGTAATGTTCCGGGAAACCTAATAAAGGCTGGTCTTGGCAAGTGGCTTTTGATCCTCTTGAGAGAAAAGCCATGCTGTCCCTTTTCCTCCACCGACTCAGTAGCCCATGTGAATGTTTCATTTCATCCTTAATGATGCAGACACTGCAGGCCAGTGTCCACATCAGGTTAGTAACAATGATTATTGTGTTATAAGGGGTATAAATGGTAATGAGAAAAAATACAATAAAGATTAAATAAAACATAATAAATATTATGTTAAAGTAAGATCATGTCCTGAATTTTTTAAACTCATTGGTCAGTACTTAAATTAATTCATATCCTCCTTCAGAGAAGTTGAATAAAATTCGTGTTCTGATGGATGCATTAACGAAATTATGTATTGACTACCTTAACGTTAATTAATTAAAAGATTGTCAAGACATACTCTAGAATTCAATACTTTTGTCCTATCTACATGGCTTGCTTATAAAGAACCATATATTATTTTCATAAAATATATATTAGTCTGATATTATTTAAACTACCCTTAATATTTGTTTCTGGCCTCAGCTTTTGAGTCAACACGTACACATTACAGACTTTTAAACATCATGGCATATATAAAGGAAATGGACACAAAAAATGAAGAAAGCTAGGTAAAATGAACAAGATAATTTTTTAAAATCTTGCCTTTTTTTGCAGGTAATTATTCAAAAAGAAATGAAGAATAGGCCAAAAATTTATGACATGCTGATAGAATTCTATGAAAAGTATTTTTTCCAAAGTGAAGTATATGTTTTTCTTCATGTTCCATCTACCTAGATAGCTGATATATAATACAATGAGCTGAAGAAGAGATTTTGATCTTTCCGAAGAGTGTTTTGTCACTGATCAGAGAGAAATGGTTCCATTTCTTTCCAAGTTGAACCAGAATGTCATAAATCAAGAAAGGTGAAGGTTTTTAGCAAAAGGAGTAGTACATGCATTGAGCCTTTACAAGCTGGCATAGTATTGTATTTTTCTTTCTTTCCTCTTCATTTATTTTTATTTCTGTATTTTATTTTTTGTTGTGTGTATAAAATGTACTGATAAAAGGTTCCATGTACCTCTGACACTATTGGAGACAAATGGAAATATCATGGGGAGAGAATCAAGTTGAGATTAGCAGGATTATACCTTACCAAAGCATTTTTGAAACATAACACACGATTTCACCCATTTTAAAAGTGTGCAAGACACTCATATGCATTCATATGGAAAGAGAACTTTTTAACCCCTCTCTCTCTTTTATTTTCCATTAAAGCTCTTTCTGGTCATTTATAGTTTTGAAATGTTTGCATTTCAATATTGAAATTTTCTTGATTGAGGATTATAGTTAGGTGTATGCATGTGGAAAGTATGGGTGCATTACCTTTATTTCACGTGTGTATGTTTATCTAAGCAGAATTTTTGGAATATCTAAGTTTTTAATTATAAACCATGACTGAAGATGCAGACAGCTTTTCAGAAGCAGAGTACATTTGTATAATTCTAAATTAATTTAACTTCCTTTGGCATGGTCACCAATAACAAATACATAATTTATTATAGAATTCCAAAACGCCAATTAATAATCATCATTAGAAAATATTAAATTACATTTTTTTCAATATCCAGTGGAATGACTTCTAAGGGTTAACTAAGAAGTTCAGTTTAAGAGAGGAAAACACACAGGCAAAATACAAAGCTATTGAAGATCAATTATCATCTATTTATAATTTACTTCTATCTTGGTTTAGTCAGGAAGCCAATTTTTTTTTTCCCTCACCTTTTCTGAGTGTAGTCTACAGTGTTCATCAAGTTAGGTCTTTTTGGAAGAGGCCTGTTTTCATTTTTCTTTATTTCTTTACCCCAAATTTTCATCTTCATTTTGTTTCCACCTAATATATATTTTTTGTTGGATGAATCCCTTGATAAATATAATACTTAAGCAATTCTGGATGCTATAGCAGATAGACCCCAGATTGTATGGTGGCTTAAAACATACTCAAGGTATTTTTCTTTCTTATGCCCTGCTCTTATTGATGTGAGAACAGTGTTCCTGATCTCAGGTGTGGTCTTTTCCCTCAAAAAATTGACAGAAACAGCTAACAAGGGCTTTTTTTTTTTTTTTCTGTTTTAGATACTTAGATTGCCATCCTAGTCTGCTAGAAGGAAAGGGGAATATAGTTGAGTGCTGTGGACATTTTAGTGGATCAAGCCTACAAAATAAACATTCCCTTCTGCTCAGAATCCTTTTTAACCATATGGTCACAATTAATTAGAAAATAAGATGGGCTATGCAATCTTGCCAAAAGGAAAAGAAGAGGAGGAAAAATATTGTCATAAATGGCTAGCTGTCTCTGCATAAGAAATTTGATGCTAAATGCTACTTTTAGTCTGTTTAACCCTTCCACAGAACACCTATATTCCCAAATACATATTTGCAGATGAGAGACATAGTCACTTAAAAAGTCTTTAACTTGTTTTAATGTTCAGTATATAAAGAGTTCTAACTTTATTGGTCAAATGTGTGTGTAACATGCCATCGAGTAGGTCTCACTCTTGGTCACTCTGAGTGAGTGATGTTCACAATGTCATGTCTTCAAAAGCCCTGCTCAGCTCCTGTAGACTCCTGCCTATGGATTCTTTTATGGAGTCCGTTCATCTCAGCATTGGCCTTACTTTTTTTCTGCTGCCTCCTATTTTCCCCAGAATTATTCTTTTTTCCAAAGAATGCTGCCTTCTCATGATGCCTTATGTAGGACAACTTCAAATATGCATATCTGTTGATCACTTACTCTGAATTTACTTGGTTAGATTATCACTTTTCTATTAAATGGTACTACTTTCAGGCACATTTATAGGTGAGATTTGATCAATTATGTGGGATATCTTTCAGAGAAAGAACGGAGATTACTGCTTATTGACTTAATGTCCTTGATTGCCTCTTACTTTAAGTTGCATGAAAGCTAGTGCCTATTTCAGTCTTGGTCACCTGATACCTAATATTAAGAATGATGCATTGTTCATGGTAAGTACTTAAGTAATGTGTATAAATATGTGTGGAATGAGTTAAAATGGTTAAACATTAATGAGATGGTATAATTTAAGTAATAACTGAACGATTAACTTCTAAAGACTGTGTATTTCCCTTTTAAAGGGAACATGTTATTCCTACATGTTATTTGTTATTGGTGACCATGCCAAAGGAAGTTAAATTAATTTAGAATTATACAAATGAGCACATTTTGTGTAGAAAAGCACAAAATTAGTTTTTGAGGCTGATATATCTTGTTTTGAGACTTATCTTGTATTTGTGAAATGTGTCTTTAATTGTCCTTGGTACGTAGCTTCTGCACTTTCCTTAGATTCTTTGCCTGTGTTTTTCATTGTCATAGCACTATTTCCTCTGCATCCCTTGACATTCTTCAAAGAATAAGAATTTTAGGCCTTTATTTAAAAATGTACCAATAAAAGCCTAATAACAAACACAATAGACATTGTCTATCAACAAACAAATGTACAGTCTCCTAGTTTTGGTGGACAAGGGAAAATATTATTCATTTGATTTCATATGCATATGAAAGTTTTGAATTTAATGTGAGTAGCCTTAAGATATTTTATCTAGTATTAATCATAGTAAAATTTCTTGTCATAAAAAGTAAGCAGTTAATAACAGAAAGGCAATTATTTTAGCAGTTTAAAGAGGAAAATCCTATGAAACGTTTATATCTGGTAGTATAATTGGCATATACAAAACAGGTGCACAAAGATGCATTTTAATGTAAAGACATTCAAAAAGTGGTTTTTCTATTTAAAAATAATTCCATAATATATTTATTTAATGTCCATTCTTCATTACCAGCAGCTGCAAAAATATTATCCTTATGAAACCTTTTTATCAGTCTTTTGCAACCAGATAGATTACTACTTGGTCATATTCAGTGAAGCTCTAAGATTAAAAAAGTTGAGGTTTTCTTTAAGGCTTCAATTTTAATTTTTATTTTCTTAAAATATTAGAAAGTCTTCTATCCTAATAGATCATCTTATTTTGTCAGACATAACATCAAGTGGACAGTTACTTCGGATAACATTGATAACTACTCTTAGGACGGGGAAGACTGAAAACATGATGAGAGTAGCTGAGTTGTATAGTTTATACATAATACCAGGTTCATTGTGATAAATCTACATAATACTCTACAGTGACTTAAGAAGTTTCCATTCAATTTTCTACATGGGTGGTTAAATTAGTTTAATCTTATAAACAAACTCAAATTAGGAAATAAATAGAATATTAGTAGACATGGACTTAAGGAAGAATCTATGTAAAGTAATAAGGATCTTCAGTGTCAAAGATTAAGTAAAGACACAAACCTGTAAGTGCTGATTCATCAAAAATGTTTTGTAAATCTTACAGTTTTTTTCAAATCTCAATAAGGAGTTAATTTGAATATTCACAAAACGTTAAAATTATTCCATTTTAAAACCTTTTGGCCATATAATAGGATAATGACATTACTACTGTTATCATTGGTTCTATTAATGCAGGAATTAATAATATGTTGGTGCCTTGCTCATGTCTTACAGATATAGTTCAATCAAGTTGCATAGCATTCAGCAGATTGCGCTATGTTCTAGCTTTATAAACCTAAAAAGTAAAATCCATTCAGAATGCTTATTAAGATAATCATGCTCATTCAAAATTTTATAAACTGCTCCTTTTGTCTATGCTGGCTTCTGTTCTTTTACATATTTTTGCTTCCTCCTAATTCAGCTCTACAAAACAAGCTTGGAGTTATACTAGGTGGATTTGTGTATAACAAGATCACTACAGGTTGATCTTCCATTATTGCAGTTACATATAATCTGATACAATAAACTTACTCACTGACATGCAAAACCAATTATGCTCTCATTTATGAGAGAACCATGCTCCAACACACAGTCGCAATTCAGATAAATCCATTTGTGTCTGCATGTTATTAGGTACTAAATTACCTTTAAAATAATTCAGTAATTCAAAAAGTAGAAGAATTTTATTAAAGTATTTTA
Organism: Carollia perspicillata; assembly: GCA_004027735.1. Taxonomy (NCBI): domain Eukaryota; kingdom Metazoa; phylum Chordata; class Mammalia; order Chiroptera; family Phyllostomidae; genus Carollia; species Carollia perspicillata. The sequence continues at coordinate 27,229 of PVKM010002817.1, forward strand.
AAGCAAAAGAAGAAGTGTAATTTTAGTATAAGCAACCATTTCTAACATGAATTTGCCCATCTAGAAAATTACTTTAATGCACACATCAATATACAAGCCATTTGCTTATATTTCAACAATTAATTTTAAAAAACTGAATTTCTTTTTGGCTCTGATAAAAATGCATAGCTACTTTTCATGCTAAAATGATAATTATTCTTTTATTGTTATTCCAATAAAATTAAGTTTTAATTAATATTTTCATTCAATTCATTAAAATTTAAAAAATAATAAAAATGAGAAAAAAATCACACATTTTAGTATAGCTTTCCTATACTGAGAAAAATTAAATGTGTTGATAAAAAATATACCTTTAAGTTTTTTATGATAGAAGAGAGTTGATAAGGACTTCATTTGACTTGAAAATAAGGTCATTTCAAATCTTCACAATATGAGAGAGAGAAGGGGGACAGAGAGAAAGAGAGAGAAAGAAAGAAAAGATAAGAAAGAAGAGATAGGGAAGAAGCTATTTTATTAAATACCTGTACTTTGATGTCTCAAATTAATGTACACTACTGAATTCAAATCATCACTTTCATTTTAAATATTTAAAATCTTCATGCCTGTCATAATTCATACAGTGGACACCGAACGAATTATTCTGGAGGTAACAGTTGAATAAAAAAAGTATTTAATATAAGGTCTAGTTTGCAATTCCTATTTTACCATTCTGTAGCTATTTACTTTCAGATATATTATTTATATTTATTTATATTGTTGATAACAATAATGTATATCTTGAGATTATTTCTATGCTTTAATTATATGGGACTACATTTTTGTGTATAAGAGAAATGAAATATTTAAAGAAACCCAGTAAGGCATTTTTAATAAAAAATATTTGATTTCTTGTATTTTACAGAAATCAACACTCAATTGTAATCATTTTGTCTACCCAATTGTGTTGATTATATCTGTTTAACAAAAGATTCCCAAGTTGAAAGAGAAATATGAATCCCATATAACTTTAGTTATATGATAAGTATTTAAAAAACAGAATATATCTCTGATATGTCTAAAAGTTCTGCCAAATAACATGATTTTATTTGATATGGTCTTTGAATCACAATTTAATTTATTTCTTTTTATTTGTTTTTCTAGTATAAAACAGTTTACACATTATTTATTCATGTATCCTTTTAAACCATCTCAAACTCATAGCTTAGTGTATTTCCAAAATGTATATAAATATGCATATATTTCTTTCTCTTGCTTTCATCTACTTATGTTAATATTTCCTTTGTATTTCAGCATCATTGTTTTCATAAATAAATTTTTATGACATTTTTTTCATGACATTCCAATATATCTAGTAGCACAAAGCATATTTGCTATATTTCAAACTCAGGTGTTCATGGTTGGCTCTTTGTTCACCTTTTTCTATATTCCTTTGCTATTCTTCCTACCTTCTTACCTATTCTCATTCAAACATGCCTAATTAAAAAAAATCAGTTTATTAAGCATTTTCTCACAATTTACATTATTTACTGCTAGTTTGTGAGTTTGTGTTCAGTAAGAACTTTATCTCGAATTGTTTAACTTATAGGCAAACCAGTTCATAGAATAGCTTTTAAAGGGTCCCAGTTCAGAGCAACATTAGCAGTTAACCTAAACCATGCAGAAATTATGAACAATCTTCATGAAGCAAACTTTAAAATCAAAGTAGATGAATTCATTAGTTTTATGTTCTGCCTCATTTTAATATTTTAATACCTCATACTTGCATAGAAATGTCCACAGGTTCCTATCATATATGTAAGGTAAATTACACAGAGGTGACACATTTGTTAGGATTATTAGTTAATGAGAAGTTGTGTTTATTTGATTGTGTTTTCTGTTAGATTTCCTTAACTACTTTTTTATTTTAAGAACAAAGGGAAATAGTACAACTATTAACAATGGTTGGACTGGTGAATATTTAAAAGACTAAATAATATTAAGTGGGCCAATAACATTTGATCAACATACTATAAAGGGAAAAGAAGACATATTTTGGGGCTTCTTTGGCATTTAAGAAAAATAATAATTTTAAAATAATGGCAAATGTTATTTAAGATAAATCTTCAATGTGAGGTGAAATGACAGTGCATTTCACTTTAGACTTTGCATTTTTATTTTAAATTCTTTTGCTAAAGAGAAAATTAACAAACATACCACTTTCCCTTTTGTATCTAGATTTTAATTAGTATCCCTGCCACCTATTCTATCATCTATCTTGAGACCCAGGGTCATTCTCAGTTGTTAATGCTGCCATTAGAAGAATGAGAGTGTGACCATCCGTCTAACACATTCATTGAAAGAGGACAGTGCTGACTGGAGTATAACAACCACACTCCTGAGCTAAGAATCTGACATCTGTACTGATGTACCTTTCCTGAGGTGGGAAAACCCTGGGGCAGATTGCTCCCACTCTTCTCAATCTTCCTGGTAGATCAAAGAAAACATTTGTGCTCTGGCTGGTGTAGCTCAGTGGATTGAGCGTGGGCCTGCAAACCAAAGGAACGCAGTTCAATTCCCAGTCAGGGCACATGCCTGGGTTGCAGGCCACTTCCCAGCAGGGGACACATGAGAGGCAACCATACATTGATATTTCTCTCCCTTTCTCCTTCCTTTCCCCTCTAAAGAAAAATAAAAGAAAATCTTTAAGAAAAAGAAAATATTTGTAAAATAACTTCATAAAACAGACAGAAGTCAACTAAGTTACAATGAAAGGTATATAGCATTAATGCTACAGTTATATGAAGAAGTAAGCAACAACAACAAAAAAATTCTCTCAAACTCTATATTCTCTTTCAGCCTCTGTTAAATCTCCACATTGTCAAGTTTCTTGAAAATTGTTAGCTGCAATTAATATCTTCATCTATTGCCTCTCACTCCTAAAACATTGCATTCTGCTTTTGTTTTTTGTTTGTTTTTCATTTTTTTCCATTTGATCTCCCCACAGCAAAGCTCCTAAGTTATACTGGTGGCCAGGCCCAAGGAACATGTTTTTGATCTGTTTTAAACTTGTTTTTTAAATGTTGTTTATATATTATTTTTTATTGTTGTTCTATTATAGTTGTCCCAATTCCTCCCTGCCCCATGCTAACTGCTGCCCCTCCGGTCCCACAACCCTCTCACTCCCACAGTCAGTCCCCACCCTGTTGTCCATGCCCGTGGGTCATGTATACTTGTTCTTTAACTGGTAAGTAGGCCCTTCCCCTCTGTCCTCCCTTATCCCTCTCCCCTCTGGTCCCTGTCAGTCTGTTTCTTATTTCAATGCCTCTCCTTCTATTTTGCTCATTTGTTTGGTTTGCTCATTAGGTTCCTCTTATAGGTGAGATCACATGGTATTTGTCTTTTGCCACCTGGCTTATTTCACTTAACGTAATACTCTCTAGTTCTATCCATGCTGTGGTGAAAGATAAGAGTTCCTTAGGTTTTCCTGAAACATTTGAGGTACAAAAATCACTTTCATTCTTAAACAATTTTTTTTTTTGCTTTGGGATGAACCATTCTCTCTGATAAACAACTACTTTAAGCTCCTCGCCAATATCTGTTTAATAACAGAGACAAAAACTTTGCACGTTACCCTATTAAATCTTTTCCCTGGGAAAGTCTTTTTCCACATTGACTCTGGGCTTCACCCTATGACTAGTTTTGGCCAATAGAACAATTCCAAAATAAAGGCAAGGAGAGACTTGGCAAGTGCTTGTTTTTTGAGCTGTACTCTTGGGACCCAAGAACCATAAAATCAAGCCCAGTCACCAACTGTCACTCTAGCTGAGAGCCAGCTTATCCCTAGAAGCAGAGACCCCATAAGCAGGTGACTGGCATCTGACCATAGATATGTTAACACAGCCGAAATCAGAAGAACTATCCAGTAGAACTCAGTATAAACTGCCACTTCACAGAAATGCATACAAAAATGATATAAGCCACTATGTTTGGGATGCTTTGCTAAAGAGAAAAATCAACAAACATACCATTTTCTCTTTTGTATCTAGATCTTAATTAGTAGCCCTGCCACCTGTTCTATCATCTATCTTGAGACCCAGGGTCATTCTCAGCTGTTTTCATTCCACTTAGCCCTTCATCTAATTGGTATTTAAGTCTTGTTGCTATTTTTAAACCTCAAATTATTTTAATAATGAAATAATTAAATATTTTATGAACTTAATACATATTTGTGATCACTTGATACATGCCAGAATTATTAAGCCAATAAGGGGAAGTATTGAATAGAATGACTTATTCATTTTTGACTATGGATTTAATACCTCTTCCCCCCTTAGGCACTCTATCCACTGTCTTTTTTATAACACAATATTTCTGATTGACTTATATAGTGCAGGCAATTAACAGATGAACCTGTTAATTCTATTATTTTATTTGCTATATAATTAATTCTGAGCCTTTGGAAAGTTTTTTGTAGTCTTCTATCTAAAATATACTATAGAGAATGAAAAGATAGTCTATTTGTTGAGTTTTTAAATTATAAAACCAAGAATTGTGTCAGTGAAATGTAAAATCTTTATTATCTTGATTCCTTGTTTGACCAAAGACTGTTTGCACAGCTTGCAAAGAATATTTTGATAGGAAATTAAATCTCTTTAGTGCCTCCATCTCATGGCCATGAATTTCTATCCCCACTCACAAAACTAAGTAATACCTACAAAATCTTTGAAGGAACTTAAAATTAAGTTTCTGACAATTAGAATGAATACAAGGGGGAAAACAAATGTTTGGCATTCAAAATTTATATGAGTGAGTGTCTTTTCTAATCACAACTATCATAAGTGCAATGCATAGGAAACGTTTTAAAATACTGCCAACATTTTTAGCTACTTTACTCAAAACAACATGCCCTTTCTAAAGTAATCATGGAAACAAATTAAAACAAGGCTTCTTTTGAACAGTCACTCATAGCTTTTGGAGTTGATCGAATGTATTATAGGGCATGGTTAATGCTGACCTTATTGAAACAACTCCTGTAAACTACTATACTATGTAGTGTGCTTATACACTTTGCTATTTCCTTTTATTTGCATTTACTGTGACTTATTCATGTAGGTGTTTAATAAATAATGTTGGAGTAAATAAAAATTAACATTGTTATTTAGTGATAAAGTTCTATTTATTTTATAACTACTTTTCTCTCTTTGTCAGCGGAAAATACATGAGTGGGGAAAAGTAGATTTATAGTTGTATGTATGGAAATATATATATAAATAATATTACAAGAATAAATAAAAATACAAGAATAAACTCATTTTTGCATACTTGTAACAGGAAACCTACTTTTTCTCACCTCATATATCCTGCTGTGCTCTAATAAATGGGATCTATATAGGAAGTCTAAACATGGTCCAACTTTTTAAGAAAAACTCTCATCCTTTAAATTTGTATGTTGATTAAAGGAAAAAAATGTGTCGAGGCAATGTAGAATTCTAGAATATGGAATTTGAATATGGGTGATACAATCTAAATCTTACAAAATTGATGGGCACGCCACTGGGTCAGTGAAATTGAGGGTGGGGAGATGAGGAACAGCTATGTGATTTAATCACATTGCTTTCTTCTGGAAGTCCATTTATGATTCACAGGAATAACTTGACTTCAGTGGTGAACACACACTACAATACACAGATGACATATTACAGAATTGTGTACCTAAAACCTGTATACATTTATTAACCAATATCACCCCAAAAATTCAATAGAGAAGAATAAAATAATAATTTAATGCACAGTGCTTAGTTTAACCCTTTATTTTGGGGGAAATTTTTATCAAATCTTGGCCTGTTACTACTACTTTTTAACATGTCAACAAAATGTAATTAAGCCTAGTAAACTGCAAGTTAACAATTAGATGTTTTTTTCCATTTATATGAGAAAAAATATATTATAAATAAATAGTTTTTTGGTTTATTGTAGAAAAAAGTAGCATATTCAAAGATTCGATTTATATGTTAGGATAAATGCTGTTATTAATGAACAGAAGGATTTATTTGACTTTGGTTAAATTAAATACCAAATGAACAAAAATAAGTCATTAACAATTGCTTAATTGTTAATTCAAACTACTGATGACCACTATTTATAAATAAGGGTGTACTCAACTTTCTCACCAGTGCTTCTGCCTCCAATTTGGCAAGCATCCCCAATTCTGCTGTGTTAACATTTGCTCCTGGGAGGAGATGAAGGGAAAAAGGTCCATAAGGTTTCCATTGGCCCAGATAGTAGAAACATCTGCTGGATCTGTGAGCAGCTTGCTGGCTGAAGACAGCAGGGAGAGTTGATGCTTATTAACCCTGCCATATGAGTCGATATTTCCTGTGCCCTGGGGCTACACAATCTTAATCAAGAAAAAATAAGGAAGCACATTACATGTCAAAATTTTTTATTAAATAAGCATTTTGTATTTCTAAAGTAACTTTCATGGCATTATAAATTATGAGTTTAGTACTAATGAAATTCAATTTCTAACAAATAGCAAAGTTTATTGGATTATTTTATGATTAATTAGATCATTCTGAGTAATGATGGATTCAATGCATTTAGAGCTTTGCTTAGAGAGATTTGACCCTTACACTCGAAAGTTGGTTAATATTGTTCTCTGTGACAAAAAGTTTGTCAGAAAAATATGTACAATTTTTTTTATAAGGTTATCTTTGTAGGTAATTTAACTGGTCAATGATTTCAATAGTAAGATTTGAGAGTATAGACCAAATGTGAACTTAATAAATTGTAACTAAATATAATTATCAATTTTTACATACAAACACACATATTTGCCATTTTGAAAGCAGTTGCATTAAAAAATGTATAGTTATTTCCATGTTGCCACCACAGCCATGAACTCTTGGAAATTTTTAGCAATTGTCCTGTAAGTCTGTGGCTTATCCTATTCAATGTGCTAAATTTGAAAAGTCTGTTACTTCCAGTTTATTAAAATTTTTGATGGACACAACACTCAGTAGATATCTAAACTTGAGAGATAAAATTCAATTTGTATCAATAATATATATCCATGTGATATATATTTTTATCAATATAATATGTATAAAGAGAGAAAGTTATCTACTTATCCAAATTTATCATCTATCTATCTATCTATCTATCATAGGACACACCTTTGGTTTCAGATCTATTAAAGCATGTAAGACCATGATTTAAAAAAAAATCTATTGTCCAAATTATATATAGAATTCATGAACTATATCATGGTCTATTTAGTTCTAATGTGACATGGAAAGGAAACAAGACAAAGAGGAACCATTTCAAGGTTTTATTGGAAGAGCCTTTATTTCATCGGATAGACTGCAAAAATATCATTTTTAAAACAATCCGACATTATAGTTGCAATATCCACTTTGCTAGAGCAGAAATACAATTCTTGCTTCCACATACACAATGATACCAATGAGAAACAACAGGCTTTGAGTCCACCTACAAGTTTACCCAAAAGTCAAAAGACAAGTGGTACAACAAGAAGATTAACAACTAGCAAAGCTTTTGTGACACCTTCAAAGGCTTCTCAGTGTGCAGCTGCTCCTTACGGAAGACGGAAGACGGGACTGAGTCAGTAAGAAGCCTTCAGCTCTTGAGTCCATTCAATCTTTTTGGCCTTGCTAGTCACACAGCCTTCTCAGGATTATGTCATCAGTTCCCACTTTCTGATACAACTGGATCTTATCCATACAGGTGATTTATTATTCAATAAGTCATTGCAACAATGAAATACAGGTACTTAAACATAGCAACCTTTCCAGTTCTCTTTTATTTTGGATCTCTCATACATGTATTATTTCTTAAATAGCAAAGATGGTTCAACCAAGAGTTAATTTTTTAGGGTTTTCTGGGACTAGAGAAAAGACTAAGAGCCAGATGTTACCCTTTCTTTTCAATGTTACAGTGAAAAGACAATTGATTTTGCTATGAATTTATATTTTTTCTGTTTATCATTTTGCAACTATCTCTCCAGAACCAGCATTCTTCAAATTTAAGTATTCAGATGCAGTATTTTTCATTACAGTTTAATTTATTTTATTGAAGTTTAATTTTAATAATTTCAATTCATCTTAATTTTCTCATTAACATATTATAAATATAGTAACCCCCAAAAAGAATATGAGACGTTATTAATTTCTTCTCTGCCTTATCAGAAGCTTAACTCTGAGCTGACTTACATGTGCAAATCTACCCAAAGTATCAAATTGCACTTTAATATTTTCCCACAGCAGCTTCCACTTGCTCTCATAGGCAATGTGCCCTGAGATCTAATGTGGCACTACAAAGGACTTGAACATCAAAACATGTAAACATGGACAAGATGGGGGAAATCAACATTAATGAAATCTTTGTGCGTTCAGAAATGATCAAACAGTAAAAAGCACATCTTATTAACCACTCTGTTATTACATACTTTTTTCAAAAGGGAGCTTGTTTTAGGGAATATCCCAAGTTGATTCTTAAGTTACTACATATTAATGCACACTCAAATGATTAAGGTGATATTATTTTGTTCATAATGTTCACGTTTTCAAAAAATTGTGCTCACTGTTCCCAATAATACGTGTTAGAAAATGAAAAGTGATAGAAATTTCTGCCTCTGCTATGAAGGACTTTTAAGCATGTTTGGGGTTATATACCAGTGGTGACTTTAGGCATAAAAATTTTGTTATTGGAAAAGAAAACTCTTCTTGCTAAGATATTAGTCAAAAGAAGAATCATTTTATAAAGTTTATAAAATATACTCTTAAATGGGAAAAGCAGAAATGTTTTGTTTGTTACCTCACTTTTGTAGTCTTTTGGGAACTCCTTATTTATTTAAAAAATGGTATTTACAGCATTATTTTCTTTTCTTTTAGCTAACTACTGTAGTTTTAAAAAAACAACCAGTAAAATGGAAGTCTTCCATTATTAATAACAAGGAACTTCCCTAGGCAATAACATTTTAAAGTGGAATTAAGGGATGCATTGTCTATAGAAAGAAGACAGGCATTTAAAAATATAGGTAACAATTCTGTTTCAGTACAAGCTCAAATCAGTAAAATATGGGTTTCCATTTACTAGAAGGTTATTTATAGTATAAAACAAATACCGAGAGATTAGTTACATTTATAAATAAATTACCGGATGATTTAATAGATTCTTTGATATTTTCTCAATAACTTCCCTTATTGTAAACACAATTTTTAAAGTGAGTCATCTCTGAGATGAAAAATCTTTGGTCTGCCCCCCTGACTGGTATGGCTCAGTTGGTTGGGCATTGTTCTGAAAGGCAAAAGATTGCCTACTCAGTTCCCATCTGGGCAGATGCCTTGGGCTCAGTTCCCTGATTGGGGCATGTACAGCAGGCAACTGATTAATGTCTCTCTCTCACATGGATGTTTCTCTCTCTTTCTCCCTCCCTTCCCCTCTCTCTAAAAATAAATAAAAAATTAAAAATCTTTAAAATATCTTTAGTTTGAGGATAATAATTAGTTAACAGAAAAAGAATGCCTTCCAAAAATGTGTACTGAGTTTTGTCATATCCCTCATTGACTTGCCATTGCATGTAGATTACATATTAACTCCTCTTTATGACTTAAAAATGTTTTTCATAATTGGCCTTGACTTTCTTTGTTACCTTATCCTGGGCCATCTCATCCATTTCTTCTAATCCAGACTTAGTTTTCTTATTTTTTTTCCTTCCCCCCATTTCCAACCCGGTTTCTTTAATAGCTAACCTCTTTTCTCCTTTTGGTCCAGCACTTTTATATAACCTAATTTACTTTTTGGAATACTAGCCCCTCTTTCTAATATTCTTGTCCTCTGGCAATTTTTAAGTGACTGGTTCGTTGTCCCCACTTTGCTTTCAGTTGAAATGTCACCAACTTCTTAGTTTTCAACCTTCTTCATTTCATGGCACACATAAACTTACTACTAAAATTCTGTGGCATGCCTAAAAAAATATTGTATACTGAATTAACAAAAAAATAGGTATAATTTTGATTCATTCACACTGAATGGCCATTGCTGTGTTGGGTGTTGTCATTTTTTTTATTTGACACTCTAAGAAAAAGAGGTTAGTGCCCCTGACTAAATAAATAGTCAGGTATTGTATATTTTAAAAATTCTTGTGGCATACCCGTGTGCAGTGGAAAACTGGTTGAAAATTGCTGCTTTATATGATTGTGTTTTATTATGTTATTCTCCATATTTAGGCTGCAAGTTCTAAAGATAAAACTTAACACTATTTCTAGCTTATTCACATTTGTATTTCCAGCACCTACAATGTGAAGCACATTCTAGGCACAAAACATATTTGTCAAATAAGTTAATGTTACGGAAGCATATTACATAGGCAAAATCCATTATAAATGTGAAGGATAAATATCAGAAAACATTAATTACATATACAGTTCATATGCCTAAAATGAACTGATTATACCTGATTTTATATTTAATTTCATATTTTACATGTGTTTGATATAATATTTTCTTTAATGTCATATCAAATTCATCTAAATTTTTTTCTATTATATCCCATAATCAAAAGAGTTATAATCCAAACCAATATATATGTCACTTTTTTATATGAACATATCTATTCAATGCACAGATGAAATTATTTAAATTTTCTGCAGGACTAATACATGACAAGAACATTAATGTATAGACAACTTGAATAATAATATATTTATGCTTGTAGAGAATGCCTATATGTTGCATAATCCAAAATAAAAATATTACCAAGTTATATTTACTACACTGAAGTAAAATCATTAACTAGCAACATATGTTAGGCAACAATTATTTTGAGTTGGAATATTTTGTTTTTGATTTGGAATTAGGGAAAGCCAGCATGAAAACAAGATTAAAGTCCTATTATCTTCTCAAATTAAACTGCCTTCACTCTCTTTACCTTATTTTGCAAATTATATTTTGTATATTTCAAACAATTATATATTTGTAATTAGGATTTAATGATACCTTATTTTTTACAGTTTTTTGTTTAATTAGCTCCTAGAATGTTACTAGGAATTTAAATTTTTCTTGAAGCTATTAAATGTTTTTAAATGTATTATATATATATGCACACACGCGCATGTGCACACACAGACACACATATATATTACTTTCTTTAAATATATCAACCTTCTAAAACCTACTGGATGAAACAAAAATATTTATGTCATTTTCCCCTTTTTTGGTCTTAGATTCATTTATTTCCCAGGGACTTGGATTTTGAACAGTTATGTCCCACCCAGTCCATGTTCCCCCAGAAGATTGATGATTGTACCCTCAGCATTATATTCTTCTCCCTATTTCAGAAGAGTCTTACCCTCTGAATGGTGTTTTCCAGAATATTTCCTCCAGGTTGACATCTCAGTTTAGAATTTAGTTATGTGACTGAGCTTCACAGTGAACCAGACTGTGATTATAGTTATAAATTTATTTTCTTAGGAAGGCTGCCTCTCAAATGTTCATTAGTTAGCAAGTAAAGCTCGTCAGTTCTAAGTTTTGCTTATTTACCCTGTAAATGGTATTCTAGAAAGATAAAATGACTTTATGTATACTAAAGTATACATACTGCAATATACAATATACGTATATACAATATAGTAATTGCCATGTAAGCCTGTTTTGAAGTTATAGAAATATTTACAAAATCTGCTTATTCTTTTGTATTGCCTTACAAGAGATATAGTTCCCTTTTCATTGTAAAAGTACTTCCTTTCCTTTTTATTCTTCTATATTATATTCTTTTTATTCTTCTATATTACATTCTTCTATATTTATATTCTTCTATATTGCATTCTTTTTATTCTTCTGTACTTGGAAAATCTGTTTGCAACCTTGTGAATATCAATGTGAAAAACTGAAGTTCACTTTTGTCTTGAAACTGTATGTCTTTATTCAAGAAATTATTTTTATTAATTTTTGAGAAAACTTAAGACATATTAGGAAATGAAAATAGATAAATTAATGAAAACAAAATATACTTTAATATTTTGATCATAAAAGTCTACTTTGATTGTGCAACTAGATATATTTATATTTAGTCTAGTTCACTAAACTATAACATGTAAAGAACTTTTTGTTTATTATGAATTTTGGCAGGTGTAAAAAAATAAAAACAAGCTAAGGATGGAAAGAACCAATTTTGTACAGATATGGGTTAAAATGGTGGGAATATTTCTTTAAATTAGATAATGTTTTAATATTACATGAAGAAGCAATAGAGCCACTGTGTGAGAACACAAAGCAGCCATAAAAGCACATTTCCCAGGATTTTATAAATATTCTCTGAGGCTTAGAATTTTGTAATTTATGGAAAACAAAGTTTGAGATATGACTGAGTAATATAAAATTAACAGAAATAGCCAGGGGGATGTAAGGTACAGTATAGGAAACAGAGGTGCAAAGAACTTATATGCATGACCCATGGACATGTACAATGGTGTGGGGTATACCTTAGGGAGTGCAGGGTGTGTTGGGTGGAGAAGGGCAAAGGGCAAAAAATTGGGGCAACTGTAATAGCATAATCAATAAAATATAATTAAAAAGAAAAAAATTAATAGGAAAATATGAGGAATCTTTATGTAGAAAGAATAACTGTGCTGGTAATATTTATGATACAGAAGGCCAAGCTGCACAATCACACAGAAACATTTTTAAAATGAAAAGGAAGTCAGTGATACTATATTTCACCTACATTGCAAATTTCTCTAGGGCCAGTCTTGATACTGATAAGCAAGAATTAACTTTAATAATAAATCCTATCAGAGACATAGAAAAGGATTACTAATTCTCATATAATGTAGTTAACTGGGTCACCTACTCACCATCATTGTGTAGGTCAATGAAAACAATGCAATAGTCATCACATAGATCCCCTGGTCCGCTATGAGTGTTTAGGAAAATCTAGTATCACATTCTGGAAAAAAGAGGTGAAATCTCTACAGCAGAATTTTTTTTTCCTCTGGGTCAGGAGTTGTGGGAGCCACTGTAAATCTGAAACAGCCTTTTGTCATGGATAGGAGGCCAACAAAGGACCAGGGCCAAGCTTTGGGTACACAAGAGTTTCTGCTCTGAGAGTTAGGAGCACAATTGCTATAGTGAACACCAGGATCAGGTCTACAGCATTGTAATTGCTGAAGCTGTCAATCTGGCACTCTTACAACCTGATATCAGGGGGAGAAAGCCCTTCCAACCTTTCCTGGCCTTGCAAGACCCAGTGCCCGCCAGTTTTGTTCCTTTCCTGCTTTGGTCTGGCAGTTGCAATGGAACACAGGTCTCTAAAGTACTTCCTGTCTCTATGGAAACTGGCAAGCAGCACCAGACTGATGGCTGTGCTCCATAATGGCTGGGCAGAGGGGCAGCACAGAAGGTGGATACCAGGTGTTGTACTCTATAAGGCAAGCAGAATCTGAAAAAGATAAGGTAGAATCAGAGAAAAATAAATTATATGTGGTAGCCTAGAAAAACAAAATGCTTAGTTTTGCAGACAAAACTAAAAGCTAGAATGAAGTAATGAGAATGATGACTAGAGAATTCTAACTATTGGAAATAACAGAAGGACATTCCATAAGTGTAAACACTTCGTACTTAGTTATCGGTCTTAATTTTTCCTCTAATTTCCTTTCTCACATGATAGAGCATTCATCATTCTTCTCTTAAGAATTACAAGCTTGCGTTAATGACATCTGTGCTTTTCAATCCAATAGGCTTTAGTATGCAACGTGTGTTTTAGTCCACACAACCACTGAGCCACAACTTTCACACTGGAAGGTTATTTGTTTAGAATGCCTTTAGTAATTTAGTGGAAGTAATAGCATGCTGTGTGTGCATTTAGATATACTTTTAGACTTTAATTTAAGCAACAAGAATATCTTGAACTTTCTAAGATGCAGGCTTTTTGTATAAATACCCCAAACTGGTTGAGAGAGAGAGGGGGAGAGGCACAAAGCTGAGAATAGTTGAGGGAAAGATCTAAAGAATAGTAGGCTACATTTGTATTTCATTTAAAAACAAGTTATCTATTTCTGTAATTTCTTATTGAGGTTGGTATTTAAGAATCTTTATTTTGTATATACTGATCTATTTGTTATCTTTATTTTTTGTATGTAAAATATAAGAATCTTAATACAAGTATTTTGCACTTAAAATGGGGTTCTTGAGAGAACATAAAAATGTCTTAAAACAAATCAAAACATTATGTATATCATTTCACTCTGGTGCTAATAACTCAGTTGAATTAAATTATTTTGTAGACGACATTGACATTTTCAATAGATATAAGTATATTTCAAAAGGAATGGTCAAAGTACTGGCATTTATCTCGTGAGAAATTTACACTTTCTTATTGAGAAACAATACCTGAAATTCTCTTCACATCTTGTTTTATTTGTTCCTCTTCACTGTTTTTTAATCTGATTCTTTCTTTGAGGAAGTTTTGCTCATTTTCAGAAAGAAAAATAATGAGGGTCCTCAGTTCATGTTAAATAGCCCACAAAATTTGATCATTTATCCTGAAAAATCACTGACTATAACACACTCCCTCTCAGATGTGCAAAGGCTCAAACTCTGCCTGTCTGTCTGGATATATCTCAGGTGATTATTGCTCTCAGTAAGTAAGCACTCATGCACAGTGTGCACTGATCCATTGTTGTAGCCCAAATTTAATCTTTAGCACAGGAAGAGAAATGGAAAAAACCATTGCCTTTACTCATCATCCATTCAGGAGATAGCAAGGCTTGAATGATGCTGTTTTTGGAAGCAGAGCCATGCTTTGAGATCAGTGTTCAAACCTACATCTTCGCCTGTCTGCTCTCTTTCAACAACACAGCTGGCTTCAAAGATCTCTCATCAGTGCTTTGCTTATTGCTTCTTTATGCTGATGGCACATCACAGCCTGTCAGCAAGGTTCAGGTGGCCATAATTTAGAATTGGATTCTTTCTGTCATATGTGACAGTGTGCTAGTCTCTTGGTGGTCAGACAGTAAAGGTGTGTGTGAAACATGAGGGGAGGACAACCCTTAACTGTGGTCAATAGGACTCAAAAATCAGTTCACTTGATTCTGTACTTGGTAATTCCTAATCTAGACAAGGAAAGGTTTGGACTATTTTTTCCTTAAGTATATGACAGATGGAAGCATTGAAAGAACAATAGCAGCTGCTCAGTCTTCTATTTAAAGACAAGGTCTGGAAAGTATCTTTTTCGGAATATGACTAATTGTTCTTCACAAAATTGTCTTTCATAACAATAAGTTAGAAAATTATTTTCATATAACTATACTAAAGCCAACCTAAGTGGTTTTTAACCACTTACGTTAGTTAGTGGCAGTGTAAGAAAAACTAGTAGCGAAAGATCACTGTCCACATCAGAAAAGAAGAGATCTCATCTGAAAGGTGTTATTGGAAGAACAGTGGTAGGGAAAGAGGGCTGCTGAAAAATGATTTGAGGAAAAGGCAAACAATAAAATTGAGGAAGACACTCAAAATATGAAGCAAAAAGATTTCAAAACCTGAACTTACCTGAATTAGAAAAATCAATTGGTTTTCAGGAAAAAAAAAGCAACAAAAAATACCTTATTTATACTAAAAGTGCAAGCAACAGCCCCAACAAGAGCCATCGAGGGTGGTTTTCTTAGTGATGCATTGTAAATGTTTAACTACTGGCTCTGTGGGAGACAAAGATAGAAAAACCTTTGCTAGTGTTGTTTGCCAGGTTTCATGGTGAAAATAATCCCACTGTGGCCAATTTCAAGCTACCAACATATCTCACTGAGTATGAAGTGAGAAGATCGCAGTTGTCTCTCACAAACTGGAGTGAGTGAGCCAGCTATAGACATCACTGCTTTTACTGAAGCTGTTTATTAAAAAGAGATGCAGATGGTCCAATTCCACCTTTGAAATGTTTGACAGCAAACTACATACTTCTTTATAATAATTATTTAGTCAGCATTTTCGCTTTATTTCCCAAGCAGCCCTGTGGTTAAATACGTGAGGTCTGAAGACAGGGCGCAAGAGTACAAAGCCTGCCCCTCCGTTTTCTAGCGCTATGACTATGAACACATTATTTAAGTTCTTGCATCTGTTCCCTCCTTTTCAAGGTACAGATTGTGGCATTTTTGGCATGAAAATTAAATCCTTGCTAAAGGGGGTGTACTTAGAATTAGCATATTGTGAATGTTCAGCTAATAGTAGCTATGTTTTCATGTGTTTACCGCTGTTTTAATGATGATTGAGGGATAATATGACATAAGAAGGGTGAACAAAAAAAAAAAAAGAGAGAGAGAAATCCAAACCTCTAGAGAACTTTCTTAAGAGTTTATTTGAGCCAAACTAAGGACATAGGCCATATGCCAGGGAGCAATATATCAAATGCTCAATTCTGTAGCTCCTTTTATGCATTTGCACTTAAGGAGGGGACAGAGGAAAATTACAAGAGGGTGGGAGAAAACAAGGGAGATCAGATTACAGGGTAGCTAAAAGTATTATGTGCAATTTTGAGAATTAATGCCCCCTTGGAGGGGTGTTATTTCTCATATTTCTAAGGTGTGTGTTCACCTACATGCACAAAAATAATGGATAGGGCTGATTTAATATCTTTACTAAAGAAGTTACAGGCCTGAGGCATGACTACCCACCATGACCCGTCCAGTTAGGAATTTATCATCACATCATCCTGTGAGGTTACTTTCTATAGAACCCCTTTTTTCCATCCACAGATGCTACTAAATGAATGTTGATGCAAGAGAAATGACACCATGAAGAGGAAGTAAAATAGTTTTAGTCACAGAAATCTATTTTCTTCAAAGGACTTCAGTAGTGTTCAAGAAAAGTTATTATCTTTTATGTTTTTTTCCCCTGTAGAGCAGATATTTGGCACAGTCTGTCTATTCCCTTCCCATTTTTTGGAGCTGGCAGTACCCAAGTTTGCGTGTGCTAGATCACTGTCTATTACATCTTCTTATGAACTTTCATGATTTTCAAGTACAACATAAAAAATTCTCTTAAGATGTTATAACTAAAAGGCATTTATGATTTGTCAACATAAGAACCATCCAAACTGTAAGAATTTTTAAGAGTTTATTTGAACCAAACTCATGACATTGGTGGGCAGCAAAATCTCAAGGGATTGAGAAAATGGTCAGAAAGTGACAGTTTACCACTTACTTAATACGTCAGCATCAAAGGGAGTGCCATAAGGGGGTTACATGGAATCCATTTGTGATAGACTAGGGAGGTGGGAGAAAGCAAAGAGAGGAAATCTCTTAGATTGGATTAAAAAAATGAATAGAAACATACATTCTTTTTTTTTTTTTAAGTAAGCAGGTAGCAATGAACAGTTAGCAATGAACATAATAATAATAACAATGAGGGGATCTGTGGTCTCTGCTCTTATGAGGTGTTTGTTGGGTGGTCCTGCTTTGAGGAGTTCAGCAAAAAAGAAATTAGCTTAACATTACAAACGTATGTTCTCAGGTAAGTAAGTAATCTTAGGTACAAAGAGACAACAGGCTCAGTTAAGGTGAAGATAGACTTTTGTTTGGGAAAAATACTGCCCTGGGACATGACCACCACAGCCTTGAACTGCTTTTAGTAGAAAGTTTTATCTGAGAGCATCCTTTGTGGTTGCTTTAGGTCTCTGAATTTGTAAAGCCTCCTCTCAGCTTGTCGAGTGTAGTATGTAGCCTCTTCTTCATCCGCAGATTTAATTTTTCCATATTTTTTGTGGGAGAAGAATTAGTTTCTCCTGCTCCTCCATTCTGACTGTGAACAAATGCAGCAGTCACCCCACTAACAGAGGCTCCTCTCCAAGTGCCAGCTGTACTGAGAAGATGCTTTCATTTTGAACAATGAGTTCCCACTGAGAAATCTGACTCACAATGTAGATGAAAATGGAGACAACTGTACCTGAACAACAATAAAAAAAGATATTCAATTTAAAAAAATGTTGAGCAACATAACATAGCTGATTTAAAGATAAATAAGATATCCTTGTTATCTGACCCTTAATTAGTTTAAAAACAAGTAAGAGAAACTGATATTTGTGCAAATGATAAAAGGAGATAAACACAAAGAGGACAGGAGGAAAATGATGGAAATAGGTTAACTGGAAAAATAGACAACTTGGACAATTCTCACCTGGAAGTTCTGTTCCCTTTAAATCTCATCATGACCTTGTTTGTTAACAGTGATTCCTCAGAAACCTAGGATGGTGATGTGCTCAGCCAGAGGAAGGATCCTTTGAAAATAAGGCCTCAATGATAGGAACAATGCATTTTAGAAATCCTTGTAGATGGTAAACAGGGCCATGCCTAATCTGCCTTCTCCCTTGCCTTCACACTCTCTCCTGAAGTTTCAAATTATTTTACAGATTTTTC
Organism: Carollia perspicillata; assembly: GCA_004027735.1. Classification (NCBI taxonomy): domain Eukaryota; kingdom Metazoa; phylum Chordata; class Mammalia; order Chiroptera; family Phyllostomidae; genus Carollia; species Carollia perspicillata. The sequence goes on from PVKM010002817.1 coordinate 45,630, forward strand.
TTCCTCTGTGTATCTTTCAGATGTTGCCTCACACAAGGCAAGACATGTAGCAGATCCCCTAAGATGTTTGCTTGATGAAAGCATTGAGGATGAATCTTCAGTGTGGCAGCCTACTAGTTTTGCTGAGAAAGTTACCGTATTTTTTGGACTATAAGACACATGCAGGTTTTAGAGGAGGAAAATAGAGAAAAAATTTTCAAACAAAAAGTGTGGTAAAATATTTAATAACATAAATAACATAATATTTCACCAATGTAAATGTAAACTACATTTTCTAGCCAGGTAAGCTACATTCGGACTATAAAAAACACCCTTTTGCCTCCCAAATTGGGGGATGCATCTTATAGTCTGAAAAATATGGTAGTAATTTCTTTGGACTCTCTGAGATTGAATTAAATGATGACATTGAACCAGGAAGAGTTAAAAGGATTAGCTAACTTGATGCTTTTTGCAAGTTATAAGCAGAACTAAAAGGCAATTTAAATCTTTGAGAAGTTTGTTGACTACCTACAACACTGGCTTTTGAATTAATTTGGTAAATCACATATCCTAAAAGTATTTAGGATTAGTAGATTCTCAAAATGAGTTTGCTCTCTATCGGGAAAAACTGAATTATTTGACCCAAAGGACTTTAGGCTGTAGATCCCAGGGTACTGAAGGCATAATACTTTAAAGTTAGAATTTGCATGGGGAGGAATTGGAGGAAAGCTGTCCTAATCTCCTACCACGAAGGACAAAGTACAGGTGTCCTGGTGTATGTAGAGAACATGGCTTGTAGATAACCCCAAGAAATATTTCTTTCTTCTATGGGCCATAGGGAAAGACTGAAATAATTATCAAAAGTAAGTTCTGAACAGAATAAGATATTTAAGGACAATAATGACATGCTCTCCTATTTGATTTTAATGTTATAACTGAAATTTATGAGGGCATAGTTCAGCTAGGTGTGTGATTTAAAGTTTCATTGTTAAAGAGCTTACTCATTTATATGTTTCATTGTTGTCTAATTCACTTTTAAGCAAATAGTGATAAAGTTGGCTATGACTCAGAAGCCTTTGTGAAAAACAAAGAATAAAACAGTGAACTTTCAGAACAAACTGAACAGTTCATTGAATTCCATGGAAAAATCTCTTCACCTCCCTGTTTCAATTTACCCATCTGTGAAATGAGAAGGATAATATTTTCTTGTGGGGATGTTTTAAAACTATTTTACAAATGCAGTAGATGAAATGGTGGCAAGTGTCACTGCTTCCCCCCCACACACACTTTTTTAAAGAAGCAGACAGTATTATTATGTACTAGGTGATAGTCAAATTGTCATCTGGGATGAACTATGTTTATTTTTTATCAGTTGTGTGCTTTTTATTGCTTAAAGAATCCCCTTCTCCCCCAGACTGTTTTATTTAAGCATTAGGTCAATACCTGGGAACCGAAGTAAAGTATCTTAAAATTATTCTGAGCTTCATGTTTATGACCTGCCAATCCTGTGTCTGTGGTAATTATTTCTCCTTTCTGTTTTAGCTCAGGTTTTCTCTGATGTGGTTTTTCGCCTCACCTCACTTCACAAAATTGATAGTTCTCTATGTTTCCCTGCTAGAGGTCACCTCTGAGCTGAAGGCAAAACACATCCCAGTCTGGCTCCTATTGACTTTCAAGTCAACTATCAAAGAATTTCTTCCAGACATCTGCTAACCTCAATTTAAAAACTCCACCCTAAAGATTATAGGGAGATATCTTGGGGAGTTGCCAGAATGACTCGAAGAGGTCGGCATTGAAGAGACAAAGCTACTGATACCAGATTTTTATATTTGATAGGCTTAATTATCTAAAGTGGTCCTGAACCTCTGTGCTTGTGTCATTTAGGTCTGGAAAGGAAATTTCTCCTTCAGGCTCTTCTGCTTCTTATGGTGCCAATCAACAGGCTTTTTTGGTAGTAAGATTCTTTATGCCAATATCTCCAGCAAAACTTCAAGTGGTACTTGTAGTAATGATCGAATCATTACAAAACTAAAGGGGAAAAAAGGAAATATATTTCATGAGTGTGATTAAGTCATCATAATGTTCTTGCACATGTAAATTACTCTGGACTTAATGAACTACCTTGCTCACATAAGAGTATTTTAACCTGGCTCTAGAAAGTACATTTTTTTTATCCATGTGGATAATTGTTACCAGACTTGGCAGAGTTCATCGTGCTGAGATGAAATTTATGTATTATGTTTGTTTCCATGTGCATGAATTTTGTTTTAACTGTCAGAAGTGCTGTTGTTAAGTAAAGTCAGTACATGCATTACTTTAATAAATAACTATACTTAGGAAGATGAAAAACTTAATTTCTAATGATACGCAACTTGACAAGGGTCATTTAAAACTTTTTTCTTGATTACGAAAGAAACATATACTTAAAACATAAATACTTCAGAAAGGAACAAAGATTATCTCTATGTCCTAAGTTAGAGTAATCACTTTAAGGTTTTGATGGATATTCTACAAGATGAACAGTTTGAAAACTACTTATACTGTTTTCTATCACACATTTGTACTTCTAAAAACAGCTATACAAACAATAAACCTTGATGGAATAGAATTTTCAAAACATTTCCTTTATCAGAAATTAAATCTAAAGTCCTAGTATCCATATGTTATAGATTTTATTCAATATTCTAAAAGTTACCAGGGAAGAATTTATTGTGTTCCCTCTGCTGCTCTAAAGAGTTCAATTCATCCAAAATTATTCCAGTGCCTTATCAACAAAGATGACCAGGTGTGTAATTATTGCAAGGCCAAGAGAAATTAATGATAATCATGTTACTCTTAAAATATAAATATTTATGTGTGTCTAGAAGGAAAAGAAGGATTTCTAAAAAATGTAAGGGACTATAATGGGTTCCTAATTTTATGTTAAGACTGTTGTCCTCTGATTAAGGATTTTTAATTATTTTTCTGCCTTTTTGTAATACATAGTTTTGTTGTTTGGTTCGTTTACATTTCATTTGTAATGAGAAGTTAAATACAATATAGCTCTTGGGAAGTTGACCATTTTTTAAACTTTCATTTAATCAACTTGTTTTTAAATCCCCTTAGGCAGCCAAGGGCAGTTTCCACTCACACAGAACGTAACCGTTGTTGAAGGAGGAACTGCAATTTTGACCTGCAGGGTTGATCAAAATGATAACACCTCCCTCCAGTGGTCAAATCCAGCTCAGCAGACTCTCTACTTTGATGACAAGAAAGGTGAATACATTTTCTTTTAAATGTTTTAATCATATTCTAAAATATCCTAATTATAATGAATTTATTTTTCTGGGATGATTCAAATTATTCCTTTTGATTACCAAACTGCTTCGGCTTGTGTTTAAACATGTTAAATATTAAATACTTTAGTTTGCAAGTCATAAACACTAAAGATAATCTATGTCAACTTTTTAATAAAATAAACAGTTCTAATTCTGTTTCAAAAATAGCTTTATGCCTTCTCTAAACAATCACCTTCTTTCCAGATACCATAATCTTTTGTTCTTATAGCTGCATTGCATGCAGATTGAATATTTTTTCTCACTTATGGTATTGTGATGTTATTTCTATTACCATTGCCTTACTTTGTTTAGAAGATGCTATGTGATTTTGGAAAATTTTATTATTTATTCTCATGAATTGTGTTTGCAAGTAAGAATTATAGAAATAATTTCCATAATAAGTTTATGTAACTCCATGTTTCCAAAATAAATTAAAATTAAGAAGCTTATTTATATCAAATTGTGTTGGATTTTATCAGTTAAATAGGCTTTGAATTAGATGAAAGATTTTGATTAAACATTTTTGGAGAAATGAAAAAATATATTGTATAATTTAGACAAATAACTAAAAAGGTACTCTGAACTTCTAAGTATTCACTTATTATTATAAACCTTGGGAGGGAAATGAGTTCATTCCAATGGAATGAAATTCCAATGGAAATATGAAGTTATGTATTTAAAGTTAAAATATATAGGATGTTAATATTTATTTATATACTATCTATTCAGTATGATCTTTTACCTGTATTTCTTTTGAATCTATATAGATAAGATTATTTGAAATCAGCTCCACTTAAATAATTAAAGTATATTCATATTAATCCAGTAAATGTGCCCATTCTACCTAAAGTATGAATTTACTATATTGTGTGCATTGCTACAGTTTTCCTTCTTTGATGTAAGGGACTCCTTTATATTCTCTTACATGTTCCAGTAAATCTTCTGTCCTCCTAGGTACACATAAAGATTTACATTCCAATAATTTTTGTAATGGCATTAATTTTCCTCTACATTTAAGATGAATCTTTGGCTTATTTTAAACTTTAATACCCAATAAGTAGATGAAAAATCAAATTCATTGATTTCACAAATATTATATTTTGAGGGTTCTTTTGTACAAGTGAGAGTTAGAACAGACAGATAATCCCTGCTCATACAGAGCATGCAATCTAGTAGGGGAGACAGACCATAATCAGGCATGTGAACAACATATTTGAGAGTATATTGGTAGGTGACAAGTGTCCTCTGTCTCTTAATAGATAGACAGACACATGTGTCTCTATATAGAAAGATAGATGATAGATATCTGCAGAGAGAGATGGAGATAGAGACAGAGATTGAGTTTAAGAAATTGGCTCAGGTGATTGTGGAGACTGGCAAGTCTGAAATTTGCAGGGCAGGCTAGCAAACTGGAGACTCAGCAGAGCTGTTATTTCCACCCCAGTCTGAAGGAAGTCTGGAGGCAAAATCCCTTATTTGAAAGACCTCAATCGTTTTTTCTTAAATCCTTCAGCTGATTGAATGCAGCTGTCGTGTAATGCACGTAATCTGTTTTACTCAAGGTCTAATGATTTAAACGTAAATCTTACTTAAAATACCTTCACAGCAACACCCAGGCTGGTGTTTGATCAAGGATCTGGGTACCATGGGCTAATTATAACTATCAAAGAGGTTTAGGCATGCTAGCATTTCTGTAGAACTTTATTATTTAGAAAGAGCTCTTATTTGCCCTCTTTCATTTTGCTATCTGCGAGATAAAAAGGACAGATAATACTACTCACCATATTTTAAGAGGGGTATTTGGGAGGAAGCAGTTAAAGTTCTCATAATTATTTGAGACAAAGTCATTATTGTGACTTTAACATCTCGACTTAATTATCAGCCAGACTGGGAGCCAAAATTGTGACTGTATTTAAGTTTTGATTACAGTGTTTGATGTGCAGTTCATGTTTAATGGAAACTCCCCGCCATAAAGATTTTTTTTGTACTTTACGAATATTTTAAGGAGTCTGAAAATGGATTTTAAAGCATTCATCTGCTAAACACTCACTATAGCAGTGTTAATGTAATTTTAATGCTTATTAATATTACCGATTATTTAATGCTTTTGATTAAGAGCTTTTTTTTATGCCTCTGTGGAAAATTTTTAAACATACTTATGAGGCAGCAAAACATCTCTTTTCAATTTGAGAAATAGCTAAGGAATATTTAATGTGATATTTTTAAGCATTTGTAAAGAAAATATATTATTGTTGTGTAAAAAGTCCATCTTATAAATGGATTAACTAAGTGAACTAAAATTCCTAAGTATAACTCATATAAACCAGGTTATATTTTAGGTAAATTTAATGGGAATGGAAGTTGTATAAGTAAACATAAAGCTTGACAACTTTTTTATTTCATTGGTTTGTAGTTTTGTCATGCTAATATTATATAAACTTTATATTTTGATTTATATTTATATTTTATATAGTGAAATACATGTCCTATAACAAAAAGTGTTAGTGCTTACTTTTTGTTTCACTCCTTTACAATGTTTGGAGGAGGTTGTTACAGTTGTTTCAAATCAAATGATCTATGTTGTTTTCCAAAGAATGAAGTTCTATTAGTTAAAAAAATTAAATACATAAGCAAAAAGTTACAGAGATTTAACAATTTGCTTTTGCTTTTAGTATTGATTACAAGTATTGGTAAATAAATATCTAAAACATATGTATGTACCAAAGTATAATACTGTATCAATTTTAAGGAAATCTCTTATTTTCCCAATGTTATAAACCAAAAGAAAATATTTTTGAGGAAAACAGACTTTTAGGGATGTTTATGGAACAATAACAATATAGCTATGCTATATAATGTATCAATTTGATTATATACACACATTTAAACTAATATAAAACATATTAATTTAGAGATATTTGTTGTTTCTACCCATGCATTTAATGAGATAATTTCACTTACCAGCCGTTTTCTTGAATGTGTAGATACTATCAATAACAAATTTGTCTCAAGCAACAATCATAAATTTTTATAACATTAGAACATTCTTTGTCGTTCATTCATTCAGCGAGAGCATAAACATTATCTCCACTATGTAGAAACTCATTTTATTTTACCACTATTTTAAACAGATCTTTGAGAGTTGTGTTTACAGCGACATCTACATCAGTGAAGTCAAATCCTCAAGCACAAAAACAAAATCCATACAAAGTGTCTTTGCCTCCTCTTGTAGTGATTCTGTCAGTTATCCTCTGGGTAAAACATCTAGAACTCGTATTGACTCGGTATTTCAAGCTAATGCGTCCTTCCTGCAGCAAATAGAGAACAACTTGTAAAGCAAGATTTGCATGACTTGGAAATAAGGCAGCTCCTCTTTTTTGAGTAATAATTATAGTGAGAAAAGCCATTATGTTGTATTTGTAATATTTAGTGATGTATTCCTGAGTCTTGCTGCTAAAAAATGATACATCTGATTACATGAATTGTTGAAGTATGTACTTGCTTTTATTCATTTTTCTTATCATAATTGCTACACAGTTTAGACTTATTTGAAAAAAGCTAGTGTGTATATATGTGTGTATGTGTTTGTAATTTAGCAGGTTTCTGTTTTCAATATTAGACTTTTTCTAACTGTATTGTGATTCTAACTGTATTATGGTTCTAATTGTCAGTTGCAAAAGACTAGCAGAAAGTTCTGAATAAAGAACCCTTTCATGAGTGGCAATCCAACAGGTCTGTACATTCTCACAAGTACTGGGTTCAATTCTTATGAGATGTCTTAGTGGAAGGTATTCTGGACAATGACATACATCAAATGCAAGAGTTTGATAATTGAAAACATTTCTGAAGATTCCATATCAGAGTTTTCCCCACACTGTCTTTTTGTCTGCATTTACACACTGAGCCTCAGTCCTAAGGCTTATCTTGAGCAAACAAACATGCTACATTGTGCCAGAGCCAAAGTGGAAAAACTAAGCGTGGGTTAGTGTGACTAGAGTATCCCATATATGTTGTGCAAGTGACAACTGCTCAGAACAATAGAGAAAACGGTGGGTTGTCTGTGTCACTGATTGCACCAGCTCCTACAGGTGGCTGCTACTGTTAAAGGCTTCGTTTATAGCCTGTTTTTATTTCTGTCTGAGCTGATGTTGCCCTTTGTTCTCAGGAGCTTTCCAAATAAAATAGTCCATGGCATGCAGTATCACAGTGGTTTAATTGTGTCTCAAATGATTATAAAATGCAGCTGAGGTTGAGAAGCTTTGGGCTAAGCAAATCCATTTTCCTAAGAGTTCTGTATTCCTATGCTTAGATTTCTGTACTTACATAGGCTATTGAGAAAGAAGGAAAAGAAGGAGACAGGGAGGGAGAGAAGGAGGGAGGGAGGGAGGGAGGGAGGGAGGGAGGGAGGACAGAAGCTGCTCAGAAGAACAGAACAAGTGCTTCTCATTATCATTGCTGGTACCAGGGCGAGCTCTAAGAGGCATTCTGAGAGCCTTTCATGCTACTTGGAGACTCAGGCCCTAAGGATCCTAGCTGTGAAGGTTGAACAAAAAACTCAGGATGGCAGCCCCTTGGTCCAATTAGAATTGGTAAAGCCTTTCCTGTTTACTGGGAAGTATTACCCAAAGAAAAGCATGCTGGGAGTGGGGGGTTGATCAGGTAAAGGAAAATTACACTGAGCCCCTTCCCTAGGAGACTGTGTCAGGGAGGTAAAAATGTGACTATTCAGGAATCTCTTTACAAGGGAGATTGGTGTCCAGGGGAGAGTTGGATAAACCAAACAAATATTGTAATATTTCTCATTCAGGTAAAATATGGAGGAGGGCAGAGAATTCAGGTTTTGCTACCTTGAGCATGTTTAAGATGATCAGTAGCTGTTATCATTTACAAATGAAGATATTGAGGATCAAACACTCGAGGAAATTTATCCACAGTCAGTTAATGCCTAGTAACAATGAGATTTGAATCCAGGTGTGGCCTCTGTGCTAGTTTTCACCAGAATGCTCCTGAGAACAAAGGCAACTGGGCACCAGGTTACTTCACGTATAACCCAAGTAGCCTCTGCATTGATCTTAGCAGCTGCCTTTTAGTGAAAGAACAGCAGTTTCTTTCAAACACTGAAGACATACCCAGAGTGAGGCAGGGGGATACATTACGGTCAACACTGCCCAGTAGAGCTCTCCATGCTGATGCCAGTGTTCTATGTCTGTGAGGAATAATTGTGCCGCTAGCAGCATGTGTAGATGTTTAAGTAAATTAAAATGAGATAAAATTAAATTTCTCAGTCACACTAGCCACATTTCGAGCACTCAATAGCCACATGTGCATCACGGTGACTATTTTGGAAAGCGCTGTCCCACATGCTGATTCGCTCTCTAGATGTCATAATAGGCCTTGCCCAGTTACAGCCTTGGCTGGAGGAATGCCCGCTTTCTAACTGAGAAAGCCCTAGGTTGTCATAAAAACATGTATCAAATATTAAGTAAATAAAATTTTGCTGTTTAAATTGCACAGCTTTAATGGGGACATTGTAGCACAGGAGACAGGGAGTCGTATCTGACTTCTAATTCTGCCTCTGACACCAACTGGCAGAATTATAAAATGGGCACATAGACAACGGACCAAATTAGATGTCCTGGTGGTTGCATGAGAACGGCATTGTAACAGTGTTGCTATCTATTGTGTGTGTACCTGGACACCAGAAATAATTAACCTATGAAGTACATATTTAACTACAATTCCATTTTATTTCCGCATAGGTTCGTTCTTATGAAGCTTTTTCTGTGATACTTAAGAACATGCAAATGTAAATAGAAAATAAAAGTCAAGATGAAAATGTACAGGTTCTTATAGGTCAGAGGGACCTACACCAGATGTAGCTAAGGCAATACTCACTTTTTATGGCCCTGCTTTATTTCTTTGCATACACATCTTACTGCATCTTTTATAAATAGTAAGGAAGCATTTGAATTAGAGTGGGTATACAGAGACAGAGCAGGGAGTAGAGGTCATTGAAACACCACATGAATGCTGTGTGGTATTTGGCAATAGAAATAAAAAAATCAATTAGATCATTGCATCTGCTTCTCTGCAGGTGTGGAAAAACAATTGAAGTGTACAATCTAATCACTTAATGCTCAGGAAAGTACACTTGAATTCCTTCCTGTTACTGACAAAGAATACTTTGGACAAGTATCTCCAGGAGCTCATAGTGTATGCTTTCAGTAGACATAGCTCTGTGTGCTTGTATTTGTTTTTATCTAAAAACATAAAATACATTACTTTTTTCATGATGTTTCTCTTCATAGTATCTTTGCTTTTTTGAATGATACTTCCATGATCTTTAATTATTATCTGAAGGGAATTTTATTTCTGAAGAAAATAAAATAAAATTTTATTAAGAACAGCACCAAAAATTGTTAGTTCTAATTAGTCAATTACCCTGCTGATAATTTTACATTAATACTGGGGACAATGGAAGAGGAAGAACATGAATGAGGAGTCGTAAAACAAGGTGTGATAATGAGAAGAAAAATTAAATGATCCTGAAAGGGAGGTGCAGGCTCTCCCGGCTACATGCCAACCAATGCCAGCGGGCTGTGACTATCCTCACAACTGGTTTCAATCGATCTGGCAGGCTTTCAAATATTAAAGATGAACTCAGTAGAAAGGAGGTATTAAAGTGGCCAATAGCTCCCTTCTTTTTTGCTTTTTTGAAAAAAATCAGATATCTTGTATAAGATACCATGTGTAAGTATAAAGACATGAAATTAATGGTGACAATTTACAGTTACATAATATTCTAAAACGTCCAGATCACTCTCAACATGGTTATCTTTCCTTATTGTAGTCACAACAACCCTTTAAGGTGGATGTTCCCATTTTATATAATAAATATTAGTTTGCAGATTTGAATAACTTGAGTTGTAAATGAGAAAACAATGATGAGACATGAGTTTTCTTTTTTTTTTTTAAAGATTTCATTTATATATTTATAGAGAGAGGGGAAGGAGGTGAGAAAGAGAGAGGGAAACATCAATGTGTGGTTGCCTCTCATGTGGTGTCCACTGGGGACCTGGCCCGCAACCCAGGAATGTGCCCTGACTGGGAATCGAACTGGTGACCCTCGGGTTCGCAGCCTGCACTCAATCCACCAAGCTACACCAGTCAGGGTGTGAGACGTGAGTTTTCTTACAAGCCTGATTAACTTCCTACTATGTCACTTTGATAAAGCCTTCATTTTATGGCTTTGGGGATTTTTTTTTTCAGGTTTTTACTTTTCCTGTGGAACTTATTACTCATTTTAAGTCTTTACTCCAGACTCACCTTCTTCTTGATATATCTTCTGAAACCACCTTATCTCATCTTTCAATTCCATCATACAACAAGAATTTTATGTTTTAGCAGATTTCCTAGCAAACTATACATATTAAATGAATATGAATTGGGTTCCTATTAAGAAATAAATGAGGCACTTGAGTCATTGAAGAATGAACACATTATTTAGAGATACACAGTCATGAGTAAAGGAAATAGTCAAGATGATGCCACACCCACAGGCTTGCAACAGTGGGGGCCACTGTACCCTTGGGCCTGAAAGGCTGACAATGGGGGAGCCAAAGTTCCAGTTGTGGGAGGAGGCTTCTAAATGAGAAGCTGTGATTGGTTGGGAAGGACGGGAATATGGAAATTGGAATTTAGCTTCTCTTTTCTGTTACTTTTTGACCTCTTGTCAATGCCTTCCATGGGCTGAACACAAATGGAAGTCATGGGTCAAGTTATGCCAGGGTAGTTTACTCTCCCAGGGCAGGGAAGAAAGTAGATCTAGAAAGATAAGCAGAAAATAACTAGTACAACTTACCAAATATAAACAGACATTTCTCCCTATTCATTTTTTAGTAAAGATAACTTTTATTGAATACCTTGTATTATTCTATGCTCACAGCTAGCTTCAATTAGTTCATTTTTGGAGAAAAAAGTTGCGACAATGCAGCCTTTTCCAAAACATATTAATTTTTCCAGAGTCTCTAAAATTTAATATATATGTTCAAGTGTGTGCTTGTAGATTTCTTAAAGAAATAAATTACTTTCATTTAAGCTGTTAACAAGAAAGCTGTTAAAGGAAATTCTCATTAAGTATAATCAAAATCTTCAGTTGTACACTATATAATTACTGCCTTTATCTCTTTATGACAGTGTAGTTTAAGTCCAGCAATTTCAGGAAAAACTTAAAGACAATCAAAGGCATAAATTTTGTTGTTTATATGGTCAGTTAAGCTATAACAGCCTCAATATTTAGAACTTTGATATTCCAAGCCATATATATGTGTCTGGATACTTTCAGCAAAATTTAATTTTTGTACATTTTTAAATTTGACATAATTTTCATACTTGAAAATTAGGATTAGGATTAGGATTAGGATTAGAGAATTAGGATTCACTAATAGTACTACTTTGTATACTATTTTAATGTTTTTATTTATAAATAAAAGTAAAATTTACTACTAAGGTAAGGGTACCTCTGTGAAAATCACCAAGTTTCTAAATTAAGTCCTCTTAGTGATTGCACTTTGCTGTTCTTCAACATTCTTTAGCAAAACGCTACAAAAAGACAATTTATTTCTACAACATTGACATAGTATATTCTGCTTTCTGATGACTTACTTATGTATTTATTTATTCACTTAATAACTATTTGCTGACATTTACTTTGTGATAAAAACTGTGCTAGGTTGTTCGCAGTTACTGTGCTCAACTAATTCTTGTGGCATCCATCCCATATTTAATAGAGCTGCTTGAAAGAAACCTCATTGTTATTAAAATTAGATTTTCTTTATCTTCTAGTCAAATAGTTTCTGGGCACATAATTTATAAGTGCACTTGCATGTTGTTCAGACATACAGAGTGAGCAAGTAATCAACAATTATTGCAATGAGCATAAATCACCTGGGGAACACTACTTTTTACACTTTTTATCATCATGGCAGAAGTGAAATCATGGTGACACTAGAGGCAGACTGGGTGGATTGTCACCACCATGGACCATCTATGTCCATCTCCTAAGATAATTAATGTTTTTAAAAAGTGAACAATGACCGAGTTCTCCAGAAATGCCTCAGTATCATTTGTAATGTTTCATATCCTCTAATTTGGGAGTTAAGTCATTAAAGAAAGCAGGCTTTATTCAGTGTCCTTAATCTACAAATATCTAAATATATTGGATACTTAAATAATTTCCAAATTATTGTTTCAGTTCAATTGTATGAATATCTAGGAAATATTGGTATGTCTCAGGAATTATGCTGGGTGTTGAAACTCTACTAAAATAAATAAAATATGAAGTTTGCCCTCAAGTATCTAGTTCTCACATATCACCTCTATTTAGGAATGTGGAAGGGAAGTAAGGGAAAGTATTTGTTCAAGCTTCTACAGGTGAGTAACTGGAACTGTCCTTCTTTTATAATAGGACTCGTTGTAGAAGATACAAATTACCCAAAATAATTGATAAACGTATCCTCCATGAGCCTATGAAAAAACAATTTAACCTGAAAATACACATGACTAAAAACATGCTTTTTGATGAAACTAAGTTCTTTAAAGAAACTATTATAAGTAAACTCTTATGTACCATTTGCCAAATATGGGAAGTACTAGCATGCTGCATGGGGACCTGATTTCCTGGTGACATGTTGGTATGGTCTCTATCCACCATATCTCTCTATGGTCTCTATTTAACCATATGATCTCTATTTAATCAGAAGCAGCACGGAGACCTGGGAGAATTTAAGATATCCCAATATTTTTAAAGTAAGTTTCAAAATAGCATCATCATTGCAGTTCTTTAGGAAGTATAAGAAAACCTTAATAGTATCAAAATATATCATCCACAATGTATCAATTCAGTTCTATTTATAGTATAATTTTGATTCATACTCATTTAATTGTGTTTTAGATAAAATATAGTGTTTAAAGTTTTAGTATTTAATTTTAATACATTTGTCTATTTTGTGTTTTTCTTAATAATTTGTACCAGACTTTGAGAGAGTGATGTCACCACCAGTGGTGAATCTACATTGTAGAAATGATACTAATTTTTGAGTTTGAGATTCATGAATTTAAGGTCTGACTTAGCCCCAGAACACAGACATAAAGGTTATTCTACTCAAAAACTTAGATTTTACTGCATTTCTCTGGTCTAGTTTTGAAATACCAGGAGAAAGAAATGAGTTAGTTGAGCTTATATGAGGTGCCTCTGCTGTGCTTTGAGGTGTAACTGGGGTTTATGGCCACTGAGCTAGGCGATCGCTGTAATTTACATCTACATTCAATAAAGAGCCCATTCAGAAGTCCCAGCGTGTAGCATCTATGTGGAACATTTTTCCCTTTTGACAGAATAATTTTTTTATGAAGATAACTTTATCATAAAGTACAAAATGTGTTAAGAAACCTCTATTTCAAATATTGTTATTTAAATACCCCTAGTAAGTACAGTTTCCTTTTAATCCCAAGGAGCATTATTTTTATAAATATATTTGGACATATTGGTACAAGTACCAAAAAGTAAAAATAAAAATACATAGTCAATCATTAATGACCATACTAATTAAAAAAACTATTAGATTATGAATTTATTATAGTTAAAAATGTTAATGAATATGATCTACTTTTCAATTTATTCATTTTATTTTCTTTAATTATTTTTAATATTTCTGATATTTACAAATATTGAGTATTTTTCCTCCCCTGTGCCTCTTCAGGTAACATTCCTTCAGTATTCAAACAAAATATTACAGTTCAGAAATACCTTTCCTGATAAACATCTTAATATATTATTTTTCTATTGTACGAACATGAAGGGTTTAAATTAATACAGACATACTACTTTCTTTAATTTATTATTTCTTTGGTTCCAGCAGGCTGCTGTGTGTGATCCCAGGAGACACCTGTAAGCAAAGTTTTGTGGCTCTGGTGAAATGTAGGAAGGCAGCGTTATTTTAGTGCTGAAGTGTGGGTGTTTGTGAAAACTACATCTCTAGTTTTGTACCTGTTTGTATTGAACTTACTTAGTGGCTTCAGCTACAAATAGCAAAAGGGAGGAGAGATACTGAGTGGCTGGTTTGCATGTACTGTGACCTTCACTTTTACATTTTAGAAGTAATGACAGTAGTTTAGGACAAATGATTATTAGTATGAATCTAGACATAGCATATTGTTTTTGGACTTTCAAAGCCCCTTGAAATACATGCAGCTCACCTTTTAATGATGCAAACTGTGTGCACTGAGATGGAATGAGTGAACTATTTCATATACAGAGAATTATGATATAAGTATCTTGTAAGGACTAGTAACTATATTCTTCCATGGTGGTGATAATTTTTGTTAGTCACTTTAAAATCCTGCCCCATGAACTATTTTCGTATAGATGAGTTGGTTTGTGAAGTTTATAGGCTTGGGAGTCAGGGGAACTGCAATCAAATCAAAATTCCACTATGGGTTTGTGTATGATCTTGAATCGACCTTGACTGATCATATAACCAATCTCAGTCCAACCTATAGGCTGCAATATCAAACAGAATAGAAAGCAAAACAAAAGTCTGCCATGAATTTTTAAGCAGTTTCTATCTAATAGGAAGTTGAAAGCTTAAAAACCCCTTTTGACTGAAAGTGTCTGTGTATGAGTACATATTTGAAATGGGCCTTTTATTTAATAGAACATAAAGCAGAGACCCTATATTTCAATGCTAATATTTAGCCCTACCACTTCCTAGGTGCTATAACTGTGTTGAAGGTAAAATGCAATAAAGGTTTATAATTTAGGGGCTGAGTTGGTATTTTTCAAGAGAAACACTTCGGTTAGGAGATGCTGAGTTTCGTTTACCGGCAGAGCTGACCCCAAGTCTGTGGCAAAGAGCTGCAAAGAGCAAGGATGAAAATCAGTCCTGGTGCCTGGGTCCCAGCAGCCCCTTTAACTGCTTTCTTCCCCCTTCTCTACATTGACTGGATACCTAGGCACTCAAAATGTGCATTTCTATTTGGTTTATTACCTTCTCACTAAATACTCTTTTACTAGTTCTCTGAGTGTTTTGAACTTCTTTTGGGGTTTCTTAGTTATACTACTCTTCATTGCCTATAAATAACTGTGCTTCCACTTTTTCATAGCCATCGTTCTGTTTTGTTTCCTGCCTGAGCATATCAGCTACAGTATAAAGTCTTTTAAAATTAGAGGAACAGAGAAAAAAAGTTCAGTATTTTAACTGCTATAGAAAGGGAGGCTTTGAGTACAGAGAGGTGAAAAGATGATAAAAATGATTTTAGCATCTCTAGTGTGATGTGATGATGTCCTGAATGAAAATGAAAACAAAGGAAATAGGGAAAATGAATATATTTGTAAGGCATTCAAGCAGGGAATTGTCTGGGCTTGGTGAAGTAGTCAGGCAGCCAAAAATTAGTTTCTAGTTTTCAAACCAGGAACAAAGTAATTTAATTATGAATAGACATATGAATGTTTATATTATTAATTAATCTATTACCATCTACTTATATCAGAAAAAGGGTGACAACATAAATTAATTATAATTCTCAGTTTCTAATGGATCCTAAGATTATAGATTCGCAGTTATTAGTAGGTGTTTCATTTACTATATCTATACAGATTGACACTGCATGTACCTTAGAGTGATTAAGATTCAGTCATTCATTCAACAACATTTATTGAGCTGCTATTTACCAGGAGTTGTTCTAGGTACTTTGGAGATAGCAGAGGAAAAAAAAAGAAAAACAGGAAAAACTTCCGCCCTCATGTAACTTAGATTTAAGTGGAGGGAAACTGACCATAAGTAAAATAACTAAGTAAATGTATATTTTGTGCAATGGTAATGAATTCAATGAAGAAAAAAA